>APFE030076137.1:0-15817 GCA_000404065.3 Pinus taeda | reverse complement strand
TACCGCCCATTTGCAACTAACTGTGGTCCCTTCATTAATTGTGGGTTAACCACTTACAAATATTAATATGGGCTTTATTGACTCTTGACTATGACGTGATCCCATGACATGAATAAGGGGGTTAGGGTGGGACCCTAACAACTCATTTGTAGGAACTTGAGGACATATTCAATAGGGAATGGAAACTTCCATGATAGAAGCCTCTAGAAGCAGGAGTTTCAAAATTATGTTTAATTTTTCCTCATTTCAAGGGTCATCGCACTTGTAGTGAAAGAAATCTATGTTGACCAACACTTTTTCCTTTGATGAAACCTACATCATTGCACTTAATGAACTAGGGAAGTGCACTGATCTAGAAAATAGGGTTTTTAACCAACGTAATCAAGTATTTTTGTAAATTTTGGAAAGGAGATGCTTTTGTATTTGTAGGGGATGATTAATGAAAAGTGTGAATGGATGATGATTGATTCAGGTTCAAGGTCAACTATGTAATGAACGTAACAAAATGTCCTGTAACATTAATAAAGTGACTTTAGGAAACATTATATTATTTTCTAAGCTTAGAAATCATGTCATGGTTTACCCCCGGGCTTTCCCTTTTTTGAATTCATATTCCTCCATACTCGTTTTGTCTAGTGGTCACTAGTTGTGATGTTATTTTATTTATTGTTACAAGTATACGTACATTTTAAATTGTCAGGAACTCCAACCTTGATCTTTACAAGCACCTTGCCAAATATATATATAATATATATATAAATATATATATATATATAGAGAGAGATAGAGAGAGAGAGAGAGAGAGAGAGAGAGGCACACAAGCCCCAAAAACATACCTATCTCACTAGCCTAAATCGAATATGTGCAATACACACAAGGGATTGACCTAGGGATGTTACATTCCCTTCTCACTTATTTATACACTATCCTTAGTGCATTACATACAAACATGGAATAAAAAAATTTCAAAGAATGAGTGTATTCCTCCATCATGGTTCCCTCATGCTCCCATGTAGCATCTTCAAGACTGTAACACATTCATTGCACCTTTACCAAGGTGATTTCTATATTCTAGAGCTCCTTTATCTTCCAATCCAATATGTACACTAGCTAACCTTGGAAGTCTCTCCATGCTCCACGTAAATGATAGTCCAATCAATTACATGATTAGCATTAGGAACATACTTTTTAAATAAATATGTGAAACACATTATGAGTGTGCATGCATGCAAGAAATCCAAGCCTATATGCTATTGCACTAATCCTCACCTAGATTTCAAATGATAGTCTCTAGCTACTAGGTTTTGGTAGCTTCTAATATTAATGGACTATTCTTGACCTTCAATTCCAAGAGGACATGCTTGCCCACTCTAAATTTGTTGTTTTTCTTTCCACTATCTACATAAATATTTACCTATCCTAGAGAGCCTTCAAGTTCTAAATAGCCTTCACCATTTTTTTCCATTTCCTTGAGAAAATCTAGTCAAATGATAGCCCTATTATTTGTGTTATCCCAATTCATAGGTGTATTGCATTTCCTACCAGACAAGGCCTCAAATGGGATCATCTTCAAAGATGTATGATACATTTTATTGTATGAAAACTCCACCAAATGCAAGTATTCTTCCCATTTTGATGGTTTTTCTATCAAATACACTCATAGCCTATCTTTAATCACTTGGTTGATTTTATTTTCTAGCCCATTTGACTCTAGGTGATAAGTGTAACACACTCATGTCCCTAATCCCTAATTAAGGTTGTGCAGTGCCTAGGCTCAACCCCCAAGGCCACTTTATGGAGATGGGGCTATAAAATTTCCTCTTTCTCCAACCTCTTCAAAACGCATTTCTAACATTTCCATTGTCTTCTACTTGTTGAGATATTTCCAACAATAATTGTTTTTGTCTAAAATCGATTCCACGATGAAAACTTATGCCCTAATGAGTATATGCCTCCAAGTGCCACATGGAAAACATGTTGATTCCATGACCATGTATTACCATGGTATAGGGCCACTTTACTGTTACATTGAAACCTTCACCATGTCTTGTTGGTGTCATTTTATGCCCCCTTATTGAGCTTGGTAGTTGAGGATGAAACCCCAAAAGCCTCATTGAGTTTCCCCATCATCTGAAACTCCAACACCCTAGCCTTCATTATACCCCTATAATGTAAAATATGGATGCCTCTCTAGTAAATAATAGGGTTTTGGGCCAAGTTAATATTAGAGGGTCATCTTAATACACGTGTCCTCAACCTCTTAGCAACTCTATCACCTAAAATCCAATTTCTCAACACATGATGTCCACCATTACTACAAATAATGAGTAGATTTATTTATCAATAGGATTCTCATGTTTTGGTAGCACTAGGGATCATGCTAGTGGTTTCATGATGGATTACCTAATGCCTAATCTTTCGAAAGACACTACTCAACCCTTAGCCTTGTTAATCAATAACCCCTAATCTCTTGTCAAGTGATGGATAATATAGTTTATATCTATCTCGGGAGATTTTCTTGGTAGACACCAATACATCCTTTGATGAATCACACTGTTCATTCCCAATTTTGTAATGGGTAATAATAGATGGAAGGTTATCCATTAACTGATAGACTTGTTGGAACTTGTCAATATCGGTGGTTTGCAATGCATCGGTTTCGATAAACTCTCATCCCCCTAAGTCCCAATAGCATAATACACTGATATTGATGTCCCAAAACCTATTTTGCTAATAACTATTGGTCATAATTCCTGATTCCCACGTGACCAAGGGCTAATCCAAGGACTTCCTATCCCTAAAATTTCCAACACCAATCATACAAGCCCAAAATTAGAGGAAGGTCAATCTTCAAAGCCCTAAATTCTATAAGGCTTGACAAAATCTTTTAACTTATTCTAAAGTTTTGAAATCTATTTTATATAGGGACAAAAGCTAACATGAAGGCATTAGTGAACTCCACAAGCTTAACTGACTTAATAAGGCCTCACGGAAACATTTCCTTCAACCAGGAATATTCATCAAGGATAGACAAAGGATGATAAATGACCCAAATTCATAACTTCTCCTAGCTAAAGGAGCTTATCCTACTCTCCTCACTTATAAGACAACAAGGAAAATACACTGGCTTACCTCCAAAGGTAAATAGTTCTCTATAGTAGAGACAAACTTGACTTTTTCTCATTCAAAATAAGAATACAGTGACAGCTGCTCTTGTTCCACAACTATTCTAGGGGGAGCCAGTCATGATAATAGACTACAAGGAAAACCTTAGGCTAATTCAACACATGCATAGAACTCACACCTCATGCAACTCATAACCCTCATAGGCCACTTGTTTCATATAATTTACTCTAAATTCAGCATTCACCCATCATGGAAATATTATTTATTAACCGAGCATATTCTACAATACTTCTTGCTCTTATTTCATATAGATTCAACAAATCACCATAACACTTATTGAATACTATTCTCAAGCCATGCAATTCCTTCCTACTCTGGGAAACATGCCCCAAAGTATACCAGATCCATACACACAATCCATTCACAAGAGAATTAATAGCCTAGTGACTAAGCACAATACATCTTTTTCCATCTCATTATTACAATATACATAGGAACTAGCATAGCTACTATTAGTATTTTTGAACAAAGTTGTTCCAAAATTCACACCTATGTAAGTTTTTGTTTCCTACATGGATCAAGCAACAATGGATTAGTACAGGCAAAAAACAAATAACAAGAACACTATGAAATCTATCATGAAATATTCAAACTACAATGCAAAGACAAAAACATGAAAAGAAACAATAATTTTGCAATTTTTTTTTTTTAATTGATGTAGAAGGGGTACTGTTAGTGTCAGTCTTTGCAGCATTCCTCCAGTGATCAAACATGCTCTTACAAGTGATTTTAAGGTGTCAAAATCAAATTTTGTCATTTCAGTGAGTCTTCAAGCAAAATCTGGTCACTAGGCATTAGGTGTAGGGTTTGCTTTCACTCCTTTCAAAGTTGCCCAAATGTCGGTCCATGTCACCATTCAACTGAGTCTATCATCATTCAGAAGGTTTTTATCATCATGTTAGGTTCCATTGGGTCATTTTACACCTTGTTCATGCCTCAGTTGCGCCTAGGCAAGGTTCATTTCCCTTTCCTAGGGTTTTGAAGGCAATTTCTCTTGAATGGTCAAATCATTAGCAAAACTTGTATCCAGATGTTCATACACCTTCCCCTATCCTTCATGTACCTTATTAAACACTTCACATCACTGAGATCCCCCAAATTCCTCATTTTTGCACAAACCCTAGTTTCTTGCCACAACTTGGCAATTTTCTAGGCTAGGCCTGTGTTTTGCCCTTTTGGACCCCTTCCCCTCACTCGATATATGAGATTCCACTTTCCCTCACTTCCTGACATCCCTCCCTACTTTGCATAATTTCCCCAAGAATTTAGAAGCCCCTTATCCCCTTCATTTCGCTTCATTTCGACCAAATCCCTTGTTTCACACATCGGGATAAGTTTCACTCAAAAGATCTTCCATAGAAATAAAAGATGAATTTTGAAATAATGAGAGAGGTGTTTGTCCAAAAGAGGCCAAGGAAGAAAAACCTCCTTCACTTTTTACACAGGTGTCAGGGTTTTAGAGAAATGACAAAACTACAATCGCCTCGGGAGAATTGATGCACCTCTAAAGTGACCTTGGGAAAATCCAGTTTTCTCCTAGCTTGGTTGGCCAAATAACTTTCTTGATGAGTCAAAGGATAACTAGACAAAAATATATTTCCAATGAACTATCATGAGCTCAATTTGGAGTTGAGGAAGGCATTCAAAAGTTGACTGCAACAGCACTCTTCCTTGAGGCAGCCTCATTTGGCGCATTTTGACCAGTCTTGGGATATTTGATTTTTGACAAGTCAAATGAACTAAAAATTAAAAAATTATAGTTGGGTTGGAAATTAGACTCAAATACCTTTCCAACGAGCTATCCTACGCCCAATTTCAACACCGGGAAGGCCTCCAAAAGCCTCCTGAAAAAAGCACTATGTGGCGCGTGACGCACTGGGCTAGGCGCGCGACACATTGGCTGCGCGTGGCGCTCTAGGCACAAAGTCACAGTGTAAAATTACAAGCGCGCGGTGCATCAGGAGTGTGTGGTGAACTGGGTAAGGCACGTGGTGCATCAGGAGCGCGCGGTGCACTGGGTAAGGCGCGCGGCGCACTGAGTTTGGAGCCCGAAAACGATTGGAAAACTCATCAAATCACCTCCTCTTCGCATCAAATTGTCAGGTAGGCTCGCCTACATTTCCTTTGCTTTGTTTTTAATGGTGAAATTGATGGGTTCATGTATGATTGCCATGGAGACCAGATTTTGAAAGCCTCCCTTTTCCAATATAAAAAGTGTTGTAGGGTTTGCAAACAGTTTTGTTACCAAGATTGTGTTTTTCCCCATTTCCCTTTATTCCTCATTCCCCATCATATTTCCTCATCAATTCCATCATTAATCCTACACTACAATCCCTAAAACCCTAATGCTATATTTACATTTCCCCTCCCTTCCCTAATTAGATTTTATTTCCAAAGTCCCTAATTCCATAATGTTTTCCCTTTCTTAATATTCCCTTGTGCATTTGTTTTTCCCCTTGGTCACAACATTGTTAGAGCAAAAAGCAGTTTGAATTCAATTGCACACACAATTTTATATATCAGCATACATATTCCAGATATCTTGTTTCCAAAGTCATGTAAGAGACGGATTCAGTCTATGAGCAGGAGTATGATAGTGATTCTACAGCTGAGGGTAATCTGCCATGGAGGCCTCACAAAAGTGGCAAAAGTGGTCAGCATGTCAGGGAAGAGCCTACTTCTTTGGCTCAATTGCAGGCTTGCCCACTTGCAATGGATTGTTTTCAGTGTTGGCCATGTTTCCAATACTGTGAGATGATCTCACAAACCCAACATCATCGTGAACTAGTTTGTCTATTTGTTCTACATTTACATGATGGTCGTGTAAACCTCGCCGGATTAAATTTCACTTTGTCTCCAGAGACTATTGCTCAAGACACCAGGTTCTCATTTTTCATTCTCAACAAACCAAACATACACTTGGCATAGACTTTCAACACCATGGAGGCAGACACCGATACATTATATATGACCAAGACAGTGACTTTACAACTGAAACTGCATGCACCAGGAAGACACTGAAACAGAGTAAAAGGAAAGATCGGCTCCGAATCTTGGTTGAAGCTTCTTTGGCTGAGCATGGCACTTGATGAGGCACCTTCAGCCCAAATTTCAAGGAATTTGGAGAAATGTTTTGTCATTTTGAAATTTTTGGCTTGCAAAACAGGTTTTTCAGCTCAACGCATAGCGCGTCGACGCGCGCGCTTAAGATTGGGACACTTTCTGGAGGAAAACTTTACATTTTTGGGTTTTTCATGGTAAGTTATGCATGCTTGGCTATTTCCAAAGCATTTCATCAAGTTCTAGGTGATCAAAAGGCCCAAAAACACCATGAAAAATCACCTTTCTGCCACCTTTTGCACCAGCAAGAAGTACTTCCAGGAGAATGACATTTTGAGGGGGCAAATGAGCTCCAAATTGCAAAATTCCACTTGGGCTGGATAGAAGATATCTAGGGCTTTCCAACCAGATATTTTGATATTGGTTTGGATGTCAGGATGTGCCCCAAAATTAGGTTTAAAGGCACGTGGCGCATAGGGCTTTTTGGCCAATTTTTCATCTTTCAGCTCAGGAATGCTGCCAGTTTGACTAGTTTTGATTTGTGGTATAATTTTTGAATCCTCTTGATGTAATTGATTAAAAATGATGTAATTTTGACACTTAGTTACTTGTTTTAGAGGATTCATTCACTAAAAGGTGAAAATTAAATGAATGAATCAGTTTCCTAGCATATAGGGGTAAGTTGTTTGACTACCTAGATTTCAGTTCCTTGTTTAGAATTAGTTCAAACAACTCCTAGAATGATGAGATCGACCCCTAGAGGCAAGGAAAGGGGTTATGATTGTCTATATGATGTAATTTCTCAATCATTTTTATAGTTTGTAGAGGTTGGACTCTTGGGAATAGCTGGACACTCTATTGTACATATTTTATCTGCATTTTTGGTAAAGGAAAGACCAGGGTTTTGCAGCACTATTTGGGATTCATGTGGCTTTATGTGTTGATGGTGTGCTTCTTTCAGTATTTTTAAGTTGTTTATGTGTATTTATTTCCTTCTCTTAGCTTCTGCAATTGAACAAATGAAGTGTTAAGGTAGAATCCATAATTTGCTATGCTCTGCCTTTAAGTTTGTTTGATTTTCCATGTTTTCATCTATTTATGGAGAATCCTTGAAAGTCTCTTGCTCTCCTTAATCTCTCGCTAGTCAGATCTATCCATTCATTCTCTTTAAAGGCATCAAAACAATCGCCTATCTTGCCCCAAGTAGACCTCTGCAAAAACTGTGCCTCATCCCTGCACCCAAAATTGCCTTTCCCTTGAATTCAACAAAACTTCAAAAAATCAATTTCAAACTCCTTGTACTTCATACCTAGCCTAAAATTAGTTATCAAAATAGTCATCTCGACCTCATTGATTATCTTTTGCCGAGATTGACTCGGAGAGAGCCCTCTCTTGTCCTCGTAGGGCTAGCTACGAGGCTGAGCGTGGTTTGATGTAGCCTCGAGTTTTACCTTATTTCAGCCTAAGGTAGATTTGAGCACTAACAGGTACAATATATCTTAGAGACACTAAAGGGAGTCTTTGAGGCAACGGATCCTTCAATATCCTAAACTAGGTTCCTCCTTTCCCTCCCTTGCAAGTGTAATCTCTCCCCAAGAAGTTTCTTAGACACTCTTGAACTATGAGCTCTAAGATCACAAAGAAATGTTGATGTCACCTATGCCACATGTTGACCTATGAGTGGTCCGCATGTCCACTAGAAATGGGTCTTTTGTTTACTCAAGAATTCCAATGCTACTAGCATGTGTCACATGCCAGGTCATGCTAATGTCATCCTCTGAACACTAATATGCTGCTAGCCATCCTTTATCATAGGAGAGAGAAAAGGGTCCTACAACCCTTGGTTTTGCAGCAATTTCCTTTATAAAATTTTCAAAGGGTTCTGAATTGTTTCTTCAAATATTCCTTCACTCTGGCTCTCTATTGTATGCTACTTTGCAATCCCTCTATGCTAGCCCTCAGTGGGCTGAGCTATTAGAGTGGGGACCTCCTGCTCAACTATCATTGGTCCACGCTCTATTGTCGTATCCTTCCAACTATCTCCCGGTTCATTCCTTTTGTGCACCAAAATGTTATGCTAGGGTGATATCATCGGGCTTGCCTCTCTGGGTGGGTTCTTCTTACGCTAATAAGAAATCTCTTTGCTAAACTCCTAGAACTTTAAGTCTTTATCCTTTCATCAACAAGTTGATATACATGAAAAGCTTCAACCAATGATTCTTTAACAAGAGCAGTAAATAGAGATCACAATAGATAAAAGACAAGATACAAGAGACAAGAGACACCAATATTGGGCTCATAGCCAAGGAAAAACCCACTCAGGGTAAAACCCAAAAATTATTTCTTTATGAGAGAGATATTTTCCATCAATAAGACATCAAAAGGTTCTAACAATTCCAAAAAAATGATCAACAATAAAATTATCTATCAAGGTCTTATCATAAATTAGAGAGATGATACTTTTGTCCATCAATATGTTCTACACAAATAGGTTGAAAACATAGGCCTGAGTTCACTGTAGTAGACATGCAAGATTCTTTCTAATAGCCAATGAACCTTAGAATAGATTCACCCAAAATTCAATTCGATCAATTTCAAAGTAGTGTCATAAAGGAGAGTGAGCCTTTGTTTGTAATTCTCTGCCACAAAATGAATGAAAAACAAAAGTAGAAATCAACCTAGCTGTAGTAGCACCAAGCCCTTGAACATAGATCAATCTGTAGTAAAAAATATCTTATAAACTTGCTCGCACTTCTGAAAAAGAAAGCCGAATTCCCTTAAAATTGTAGACCAAAATCTTGAACTTGATGGTGGACGAGATGCGGCCAATCAGTCACTTATTATTCGATGTTGAATGAGGGATGATTAGCCCTAGTAGGTATAAAGTGATGACCTCTTATGGAGCTGACTTATAGAGGTGATTTGATCCAACTTGTAGGTGATAAGACATTATTTACTTCTTCATGATTTGATGAGAAATGTCGACCATATCTATTACATATTGTAATAGGTGTGTGAAGTACTAACATATGTACAAGTGTGAAATATTATGCAATATTCTATAGGGCCGATGGAGGATGACATAAAGTAGAAATGGTGGGTCCTCATTGTCCTAGTTGATTCTATTTTCGTATTGGATGAAACAATTTAAACACTATGAAAACATGAGTAGACAATTAGTATCATTTCCCCCACTGAGGAATAAATATAGTAGATATGCTCATCATTATATGTTTTATTAGTATTAGATGGTGAAGGAAACTCTTTCTAGGGTCCATGTGGGGAGGCAATTTGAACCTTTAATGGTTGCACAACTATGGTGGGAGACATGTTGGGAGTGGGGTCATTCCTCGAGGTGGTCAAGGTACTTGGGGCACTGAGAGTAGCCTCAATCCGAAGTAGATTGGGCTCTTAATGAGTGGTAGATGTTAGTTGAACCTTATAGTGTTGGCAATATGTGATGATTAGAGGAAAAATATAAGTGTGATGGTTTTCCTCACCACACAACAAACAAGGGTGTGCCGTCCACTGATTAATGAAGGTAGTGACATAGTAAATGGTAGATGGCACGTTATCAATGTTAGGGGTTGGTGGAAGTGATGGTGTGACTATTGTCACATAACAAATGGAAACTAACATGTCCAAATATCGAAGGAGATTGCAACAATTATGAGTATAATGCTTGTGTTGTGCACAAATGACACGTGGGTGGTTAGTGTGCAAGTTCTTATTACATGGAGGAGTAACTCCATCAACTACTAAGGGGAAGTAAAGGTGGTGCTTCAGAAGCGTGGAGGACATCCTTCAAATATTGAAGAATGGCACATAGATTATTATGGTACCAATGTGTGTTGTGAAGGGCACATGAGTAGGTGGTGTTAAAGCATCTACCTTCTCTTTTGATTTTCTCCCTGCTTTCTTTTTGGTGCCCTCTAGTTTCCTTTTAATTGTTGTTGTTTATGTAGGATTAGGGTCCTTTGAACATGAGGCATACATGATCTATCTAGTAGGCATGATATCTAGCATAAAAAACATGCGAGGTGGTGATAAATACAAGGTGAGAAACACTATAACCATGTTTGGTAGGGTGAAGTCGCCAATCACTTGATGTGAAACGAAACTAGGTGGTGTGTACATGAAGGGAGTTTGAGTAATTATGTATGGTAAATAAATTTTATCAATCATGAGTGACATATGTAAGTTCATTTTGATTGGTTGATTGGCCTAATATGATTTGATGGAAGAGGTGGTTTCTATGCACATAGGCATCAATCTAGAGAGAGCCATGGAAGGGAGGTCTCTAGGATAGGTATTGTTATCACAATTTACTTTTAGGGGCAATGGATAAGAGCAATTGTTGAATTTTTTCACAAAAAAATTCAAGAGCATCGATATACATTTTTTCAACATTGGTTCAAAGATTTTAAACAAAATCACTGACATATTATTTCAAAACACTTTGTTTTACATTATTTTTTCCTATAAAAGGAAGTATCTTTAGGAACAATTTCTGAACAAATGGAAATGACATTTTGAAAACAAAAAGAGTTTTTTGTCGGGAACTGACCCATTAACAACAACCTCTTTCATTTTTTACACAACTATCAAGATTTTGGATATTTGAATGGCTCTTTGAATCCCATTTTCAGGAATTTTCCAGAAAAAGCTCATGGAAAGTTGTTGATGAGCCATCTCATCAATTTGATTCGGGCATCAAATCTAGAAATTTTAACAATTCAATATTCCAACAACTCCAACAGCCTTTTAGCAATCTGAGAAACCTATTTGAACTAATTTATTTTAGTTTATTTCTTATGATTTTAATTGATTTTCTTTCCACTAAATCAACAAAGGACACAATTGGAATTAGTTAAGTACATTTTTAGGGGGAAAATAACATATCTAATCCCATATTCTAGGATCAGATCTTGATATCCAATCTTAGTTTCCATGCCAAAAAATTAGTAATTAAGAGGTAGGGACACAAATGGAAGTCAAGAACATTTTTCAAGACAGGATATTAGGCATTTAATTAGCAACTCAAATTTCAAGGGATCAACTCCAACTTTTATGATCATCAACACCACTTATTCAAAGAATTTTTGCAACATATTTTAGTTATTGTTTGTTTCATTTATTATCTAAGTTTGTTGGGTATGAGGATTATTTTGTATTTTTTATATTATTTTTATTTTTGCAAAAAGAGATTTTTTTCCTCCAAAATAGGCCTTGCAATTTGCCTATTTAATGGATTATTCTATAATGTAAAGGGTTTGGAATATTTTGAAAAAGATAGACCATGTGTATACTTTTTGAGATTAATATATTTGTTATAGATAATGTTACATGTGCAATTTCTAGAGATTCATTTGTGAATGGTTTCTTGTGTGTTTTTGCACTGTGCTTATTTTATCCTTAGTCAAGACTTTGATCATTAAATCTTTAGTATTTGAAAAAAGCTATATGAAGTGGAATTCTTACTAAATTCTCAAGTTCATGTTTTTCAAACTACTTGTTGGCCCTCAATTTTGGTCATTTTTACCTATCCTAAATTCATTTATTTACCACCATATTCCATCCTATTTCACCCATATATGCCTCATTTTAGTCGTATTTTGCATATTTATTTAACTAAATTAAGTTTTTCAATTTTTGGAATTTTTTGTAAAAAGTGGGTTTTAAGAGTAAATTTGGACTGCATTAAAAATTCTCGTAATAGCTCCATGGAAGTCATATGTGCAGGAAATTTGACCGAGATCTGAGCACATATTTCGAAAGCTTGGGAACCATGGATGAAGAAACACCTATTGGTTCAGCCAAACTGAGCAAAAACAGGTCCGTCAAGGCTGGTTAAACTTGACCTATCATTCAGGAATCCCTAGTAAAAGGGAACATGTTTATTATTTTGTGGGACTTTTCCTAATTTTATGAATGAGGTTTGATGAGTTCGACTTGTATGGAGGGGTTAGGATTAATAAGGCTTTTAGAGCCATTATAGAAAATTTTGTTTAGGATTTGCTCATTTAAATAGAGTTTATGGACCATTCAAAGTCTGTAATTTTGTATTGAGACTATTAGAGATTTTTGAGATAATTTGAAGAATCATTTCTAATGTTCTATTTGATGTTCAAGCTATGAGTGTTTTATTAATTTAACTATATCTAAAGAGTTCTTCTGGTGTAAAAGGAAAGGTTGGAGGGCCGCCATACCAATCTAATTACACTTTGGCTAAATTTTGTATAAATTACCATAATTACGACTCAATATTTCTTGTTCAGTTTTATGATTCATTTACTTAGATTTGCTATGATTTTTGTATTCTTTTTGGATGATTTTGGTTTAAAATCTAATTTGCGTATGAAAGGACAACCAAGGATTTAAGTTAAATTTGCTTTCTATCAAATTATGAATCACAACTAAAAATCATCCTTTTGAATTTCTTGAATTGTTTATGATTTGACGCAATTGTAATGTTGTTGGAGTAGAACTGTGAGGAAGGACAATTAGGACCTCCTATGTTAGGCACCTATTCTCTTGCTTTCTACACACCACAAACTACTGCTCTTTAGTTTCTCTTCTTGAGAACAATACTGTGGGGAAGGACGACCAAGACTTCGTAAGTTAGGAGCCTCTTCCTTCGCTTACTGCATCTTGAATCAAAGAATTTTTAGTTTCTTATTTGTAATATGCATTTCCTTTAACCTTTGAGCCTTTCCTTCTGAAATTGGCTTTACCTGAAATTCATATACTTTTGACGTGCTTCCAATTCTACGAACCTAGATTGACAAGTAAAATACCTGCATTAGTTTACTTAGTAAATTGACCTGACATTTTTGGCATCGTTGCTGGGGAAGCACATTTAGATTTAGACAAAATAGGAAGCTTTAAACAAAACACAAAAAAAAAAACAATTTTTTTATTATGGTTATTTACACTTAGACAAAAATTAGAAAGGTAAATCCCAAAACAAAACCCCCAACCACTAATAAAAAGTCACTAACTACAAAACCCATTTGCAAAACAAAGATCTACAAAACATGATGTTAAAGAAGCAATTTAGAGAAGGAGGGTATGCCACCACACAAAAATTCTTAAACCCTTGTCCACAATTTAGAATGGTCACTAGGGATGAATCTTCATTTCAATAGATAGAAGAGAAACAAAGCATCCATAAAGAGAGTCTGCAAGAAGAGAACCTCAAAGCTTCTTCTAGTTATCTTTGTAACAATATCAATAAATTATGGATCACATGCAAATAAAAGAGCTAGAAATTGAAGAATATCTAGAATATGTATCACAAGATCACTTGTGCATTCATGATTTTGAACACATTCCACAAGAAGAACTTTGTGATATGACAATTAAGCAGAACCAAACAAGCAAAGATCATTTCAAAACATTGTTTCAACTAGTCATTAGGCCACAACACCACTCCATTTTTTAACATTCTTTAGCATCAAATCTTTATGTTCAACTAATTTTTCAAGTCCAAGTATTCATTAAGGTATATATTTCAAACTTGGATGTGAGTCTATTTATGATCTTGTTACGCAAATAAATGCATTGGAAATTCTCTTATACTTGAGAGAATGACTTATTTTCATACAATAGAGTATGATAGAATAAATAAAATAAATAAATAGGTATAATGAGTTCACAATAAGACTTTTTTGTTCAAACTCCCGTGAATAATTCTTCAAATCATTGTTCAATACTCATTTGGAAGGATTTTTATGGAAAAATGCAGTAAGGACAATCCTATTTTGGGTAACCATCTAGGATAATTTTCAATGAATGTTTTTAAGCAAGGTATCTCTTGATATATATCTTTTAAATCCATTTTGAAATTTTCAATTTGGATCACAAATAAAAAAAATGATCAAAATAAAAACTAAGTCTCAAGTGAAATTTTGAAGACAGAGTTAGTACAACCTTCATTTGAGTTGTCTAATGGAAACATTTTGACATGATATTTATAGGGAATATATTCATTGGAATATAGTTTCCAAATCAATTTGAATCACCTCAATCCAATATCATGTAAAAATGTTAAACTCAAAATACTAACTGCTTGTCAAAAAATTGACATGGTGATAATTCTAGGTCTTGACTGTTCACTGGCATATTTAACATACCAAATCATCTTATTTTAAAAACCTATTTATATCGGAGATATATATTCAAGTATAGATAAATACAAAATTTGAATCATCCCATTTTGAGGTAAAGTGAAAAACATTATGCCACATTTAGTGATTGCATGCCTTCAAATCAGCATAGTAAAACTCTGCCTCCTAGATCTGCTCATCAACAATTCTGTGATATCAAACTTAAGAATTCTAGAAATATGTTTCTACTGGATAGAAAAAAAGTGATCTAATTTAATATCCAAATTGAGTCACATCAACCTTACCTTCAACGAAAAAGTTACACTCCAAATATTGACTGTTGGTCTAGTAAACAATTCACAAGCATGTCTATCAAACAAGATACTCTTCATCATTTTTAGCATATCATTTAAAATCATTTTAAAAATATGTTTATAATAGAAGTATTCATATGAAGAAACTTTAACTTTGCTTTGGAATCACTCTAATTGGACATAAAACAAATATTTTGTGAACAAAATACACTAGGAGGTCTAGGTTGGCCACCATTCCTCAAGGGGTAAACAAATGCATTTTATTTATACATCATCATGGCACTTGTTTTTAAGAAATTCCTGTAATTATTTTACATATTTCTTGGAAGACGAGATATTGTACACCTCTCTTCCTCCGTCATCTAATATTGTATTGCAAACAAATGCTATGTTTTTGCAGGTTATAAGAAGATTTGTGGGGTCAAATCCATGGATGAAGGATTTTCAAAATCAATCTTTAAATTCATATATGAGAATATGCAATGAAAATATCCAAGTCAAAGTAAAGAGGACTTCACTTGATGTTGAGTTCATTCAAAGAAACTCAAAACTCTTGAAGCTTGCTTTCAGTTGTTGACCAACAAAACAAACAAACCCTACAAGATGAATCGAGATCGAGGTAAAAGGCATGAAGCTAATCATCAGAAGAAGAAGTCAAGTTTTTGTACCATGAAAAGTCACATCCATTTCGTAAGAAGCCTTTCCTAATACATATTTTTCATGATTTCATTCATCTACCATATTGTATGCTAAGATTCATAATAATTCAAATCTACCATATTGAAGTCCAGATATATTATCTATCTATCCATATACTCCTAGATCATGACTTAAACTGTTATGAAACCAGCTCAAGAAAAGATAGAAAAGATAGATCAACGCCTTAGAATTCAGCCTCTTCAAGGGGGCAACCTCCTTTACATTACATAAATGAACAATACTTGGATGATTCAAATGACAAAACCTCCTTTCTATATATAGGAGTCTAAGGAGTCACAATATAACCCAGCCGACCTAACAATAATAATATAAAGCCACAAACATAACAATAGAGGGATTCTATGGGGCACAGTAATAACAATATGGGGGCAATAGGGGCACAACAATATTAATAAGGGGTACAACTACCATAGTAATGGGGTAATCACT
>APFE030076129.1:43734-65287 GCA_000404065.3 Pinus taeda | reverse complement strand
TTAATAGCTTATGATTAATACATCATAATAATGCTTTATAATAATATTTAATGATAAGGTATATCATAATTACTAATGTAAATATTGTAATTGCTATATCATAATTACTAATGTAAATATTGTAATTAAGTACTAGTTATTATTATTATTATCATAATTAAATTATTATAGCAATGCTACTAACTACTAAAAAAGAGAAAGGGAGAGGGAAATCTACCACTAAATGCTAAGCCTAAGATGTATTGTTGACCTTAATTTTTCTGATTAGGGGAAGCCAGCTTCCACTAATCTCCATACCATTGTCTCTGTTGAGATTATGCGAATGCTTCATAATTTCAAGAGCTTCTCTAATCTTTTGTCTATGATGTTGTTCTTCCCTTGCGACAATTGAGGCGCTTTCCAAACAGACATGGTGTTTTGTTTTTGAGGAGTATTCTGCCAAGGCCGAGGTACGAGACCTTTCATTCTTAATATCAGCTCCATGTTCCTTGAGTCTAGTCTGCAGGGAGCGACATGTTTCACCAATGTAGCTTTCTCCACATGAACAATGTATTTTATAGACTCCCTTAAGATGATGTCTATCAATACTATCTTTGACCGACCTCATACCTTGCCTAATAGTTCCAGGTGTTGAGAATTGCATGTTTATGTTTTTCTTCCTTAGGATTTTAGCAATCTTATTTGTTACTCCATGATTATAAGGTAGGAATACCCTACCACACTGAGACTAGTGTTGAGCCTCAGGTTTATGAGATAACATCCTTCTTTCAGCTTTCTCTATAACTCTTTTAATCTCTTTTTCTTTGTAGCCTATACTCTTAAAGGTTGAAATTAAATGTTTCTTTTCTTCATTAAGATGCTCAACATCAGAAATTCGAAGGGCCCTGATAGCAAGAGCGTTTAAAACACCAAATATCTGGGCTGGATAATGGTGGGAATCAGCGTGGAGGTAGCTTTCTGTGTGGGTTGACTTCCTGAAAACCTTATGCCTTAAAGAGCCATCCTCTTTCTTGATGATGAGCACATCTAAAAATGGAATGCTCATGTTTTCTTCAAGTTCCATGGTATATTTTATTTCTGGTGAGATACAATTCAAGTGAATAAAGAACTTCTCAAGATCTATTTTACCATGTGTCCATTTTATATTGGTATCATCGACGAATCGCTTCCACCAAGATGGCTTCAAAGGGTAATATTCCAGGGCTTTCTTTTCGAAGTATTCCATGTATAAGTTGGCCACAATTGGTGAAAGAGGCGATCCCATTGCCACACCGGATGTCTGTTCATAATATATTCCTTGGAAAGTGAAGATAGTTGATCGCAAGCAGATTTTGACCAATTTTGTAGTTCCTGGATCAGTAATATCTCTTATAACCTGAATGGCTTCATCAGGAAGAATCTTGGTTAATAAGGACACTACGTCAAAGCTAACAAGGATGTCATCATGTTCTATCTTCTCATTTTTAATAAGATTCACAAAATCATGGGAGTCTTTGATGAAAGAATCAGTATTTCTGACAAGGGGCTTAAGGATTTTCGCAACATACTTAGCCAGCTCATAGGTTGGGGATCCAATGGTATTAACTATTGGTCTAAGTGGAACCCCTTCTTTATGGATCTTGGGTAAACCATAGATTCTTGGGATAGTTTCACAAGAAGGGGTCAATTTCTTCTTTAATTTATCTTCAAGGTTGGAATCCAAAATCGTCTTTTTTACTTCCTTCATAATCTTGGGAATGGGATTATTGTTCAGCTTCTGATAACTCCTACATCTGAGGTGTTCATTCATTTTGCATACATAGTCTTATTTATCCAAGATCACTGCTGCCCCTCCCTTATCTACCTTAAGAACCACAATTTTATCATTGTTCCGCAGGGATTTCAAGGCTCTTTGTTCTTTTCTACTCAAATTACTTTTGGGAGTTTTGGCCTTTCTTATAATGAGGGAAAATTCTTGTCTTATGCATACATAGTCTTCTTTATCCAAGATCACCATTGCCCCTCCCTTATCTGCCTTAAGAACCACAATTTTATCATTGTTCCACAGGGATTTCAAGGCTCTTTATTCTTCTTTACTCAAATTACTTTTGGGAGTTTTGGCCTTTCTTATAATGAGGGAAAATTCTTGTCTTATGCCTTGTTTGAGGCTGAGGGTTTTTCATATAATTTCACCAATGCCTTAATCAAACCCTCTGTCGTTGTTTCCTTAGAAATGTTGAAGGCGACCGATGATGCGAGGCACATCCGTACTATTCTGAGTGTCTTTCTATTGAGAAGGTTCCATTCTTCATTTTTCATACCCGTCGGTATCTTCGTTTTTCCTCCCAATGGTAAATACAAATCTTTCTGATACAAATAATCTTCCATCTGCATCTTCCATAGCAAGAAATTTTGGCCATTCAATTTCTTGACCCTAAACTTACCATCTTCCGCCATTGCTCCCACTCGAATGAGGAACCCTTCTTTCCTGTGAGTTTATCAACCAAATAGACCTTCGGCTTTGATACTAGTAGTTAGAAAATTATATATTACAGAGCAATGGAACACACAGAATATTGCAGAAATATAAACATAGAAAACGCATAAAACCAGAGAGACACAGATATACGTGGTTCACCTAGTTTGGGCTACGTCCACCCCGAACAACCAGTCCTTCCTTTCTATTATCCAGCAAAATGAAGAGACACAACCTACAATAGATCTGCTGTGATATCCTCTATTTTCTCTCACAGTCTCACCTCTCTATTTCTCACTCAGATAATACACATCTATTACACAGCCTCAATACAATGCACTCATACAAAGAGAGGGGTTGCCTTCTAGGTCAAAAAAAACCCTAAACTAAACATAAGTTCTACCATCAGATCATCCGCCTAATGAACGGCACAGATTGACTAGAAATTACTATACTTTTGCAAGGCAATTTTACATATGTTTTTAGCTTCGAGGGTGCTGCCCCCGAAACCCCACCGAGGGACCACTGGCCCCCGGACCCCCCAATCGGGGGTGATTAGCCCCCTCGAACCCCCATGGGGGGGACAAGTCCCCCCTGCACCCCCCTTGCATGGAGGGGTGTACAAACTTCCTGGGGTATACATCCAACTGAAATAAAGACCTCTAAATAATCATGCTTCACACCCAACAGAATATAGAGTTTCACTTAGAGAAATTGAAGAATGGGAAAGAGGGCTACATGGAATCCATCACAAGCTTTATTTTCCTCCTTTCCTGTAAGCTCCAATCGTAGCTCCAAATGCTATAATTATAATCTACACATACAACCAAAACAAGCCAAGGAGCCACGACATATACGTACAAGAATTCAATTACTTTATTCAATGAATCAACGAGGAATTGAAATACATGAATGTAAATGTAATACAACACATATATGAAAACATCATACTCTTTGTATTAATAGAAATAGGAGAGAGTTTACAACCAAGAATAGTAGCTGATCTTATAAAGATCTCCCCAGTTTGACTTGTCCTTCCTTCTCACAAAGAACACCTCAATTTCACCCTAATGCATGAAGATTATGACTCTCGTATATTCAAGGCAGTAGCATAATGTCACAATCGATATCAAAAATCCAAACTTGATGTTATGAATGGAAGTAAATTTATAGGAGAGGGATGGTAGTTTAGGATTTACCATAATGAGCTTGAGATCCACTTATAGTGGGAGAATGAGCTCAATGGATTAGAGGTGAAGTCTCCATGGTAGGACCAGTTAGGACTCGAGCTTTTTATCCAAGGTAAATGGTTAAAACAACTCCTGGAAGCTTCTGAAAGAGGAAGCTTCCTAAATAATTTAATTTCCCTAAATTTCTAGAATCAATGCACCCATAGCAAGGAGAATCTAGTGCTCATTAGTGCTGGTGTAGAAAGAAGCAACTAATGCTGAACATAGGTGGCTAATGGAAAAGTTAGACCGAAAAACTCTAACATTTAGAAAGGTCATTTTAGGGCTTTGTGTAGGGATGATGACAACATGTTGACGGATGTGGATTGCTCTAGTTTGTAGGCCTATTAATTAGACGCAAGAAAATGGCCTTTAACAGGTTACCCCCTAAAGCGTAAATTCAGAAGTGGTAGCTAATGATTGAACTTATTTACCTTATGACAAGTTCAAATCAAGAACAACTAGTTGATACCATCATCTATTACAATACAATTTCATCATGATATATTTTCTGAGGGAGGTGAACCTATGCTCAACACATAAGCTAACATTACATGTACAATGATCAAGAAGTCTCTCCACTGATGACAGAGAGTGGACCAATTCTTGGATAACTATTTATATGATCATAGGTATCATACTTTGTAATATTGAATTAATCTTGAAACCCCAGTCCGGATGGAGGAAACTAGATTCGGGGTCTTCTATCTCATTCATTTGATTATCCAATGTACGAGTCTAACCATGCGAATAGATGAGTTGGAGTAAAAAATGGGTGACACCATATGATTATCGGCCAATGATGTAAGCCATTAATAGACACGAGACAAACAACCAATGATGTTAATGGTTGTCATGGTATTGCAGTACAATTCATATGGTATGAATGAATGAGTTGAAGTTGAATACCACACAAACTCTTTTGGTCGAAGGACAATAATGAAAACATATTGCTGAGAGTGAGGAAACTTGCCATTGATGTATTCAAGTTCCAAGGTACCAAAGGGAATTTCTAAGTTGACTTCTTGGATAATGATTTGATGTCAAGATAAAGTGACCCATTGTAGGAGGGCTTTGATGTATCCCCCATCAAGGATACAAAATGGGTATCATGATTTGAGATAAAATGATATTGATGTGGAACTGGTTCAGGAATGGAAGACATGAAATCAAGGCTTAGGAGTATCATAGTAGATACCAACTGAATGAATTATCTAGAACATATTGGTGACACTAAATGGAGTTTAAAGAATTGGCCCAAAACCAAAAGGAGAGGCTTTGATATGGTGTAATGAACCAAAAAGACAAGAATATTTCCCAACCCAATAGTCACATATATGAAGTGAAAGAGTGTCATGTTCAAGAGCAACTCATTTTCATTATAGGCAGAGTACTCTATTTTCCAAATTTCCCCAACCATTTTTGGTCAGTACTTCTTTACTTTTTAAAAGCTTGAGGAGGATAACATATGGTTGATTTGTAATTTCATCCATTGGATGAATCCCTTTAATTATTTTTAACAAACCCTAAGAAGGATTGGTTCAGTCTCATCATGTTCAATGAGTTCATCATTGTTTGATGCTTTTATGAGTCCAACGAAGGTGAAAATTGACTACTTTTTCGTGTTTAAAGAATTTTAAAAGAGGTGAAAAATAAAAATCCAAAGGTTCCTTTTCATAAAGTTGTGTCTTGAGTTTGGAAAGGCAGAAAATGATAATCATGAGAACCTCATAGTCATGTTTGACTAAGGTAATTGTTTTTCGTAAATATTCTATCTCATTCTGGAAAAAGGTTTACCTTATACTAAGTAGACATCCTTTCATTTACTTTAACAAGTTCAAAAAGACAAGTGCTCGATAATATTATCATATTTATAGAGTATGAAAAGATGTAAAAGAGAACTCATCCTGGAGGAATGAGTAGTATAAATGGTAGCAATTGGTTCCAGTCATTATGGAATTTCTCAAAACATGCAAAGGTCAAGAGGTTGGCTAATAAGAAGACTTATGACAGTGACTCCTCAGGAAATGCTTAAAAAACCAACTGAAAGTATATAATCGGAAAAGAAAATGGTAACGACAGAATGCGAAAACAAAGCTCATATGGCATAAAAAATCTATTAAAAATAGCAATCACAAAGGATAGGATAAGAGTGGCTTGATTTTTACACAAGCTTGGAACATGGGAAACTATGCTTGAAATAACTTTGCATGCCCCTGAGCATAATGACTCAATTATAGGCACATGCTCCCCAAAGTTCATTTAATTCATCTAATTAGACTATTGGTTACTAACAGGTGGATGGAATGAAGGTCCATTTAAGAGATCAAGTGAAAGAATTGACTGGGAATTTACAATATCTAATCAAAGACTCGAATTGGAAGGGGATCTATTTCATTTTTTAATGAGCTTGAAATGGGGACAAAAATATGCTCAAGGGACTTTGCTTCATTTTCTAATGAGATTGACACAAGACAAGGAACTTTTGTTTAATACATTGTTTCATATTTTCATGATATTGACACAAAACAAGGAACTATTCTCTGAGACCTTGTTTCATTTTTTAATGAGCTTGAAACAAGAAAAAGAAATTTGCTCAGGACACCTTGTTTCATTTTTTAAGGAGCTAGACACAAGAAAAGGAACTCTACTATGGGATCTATGGTTATATTAATCATGGATCACTAGAGATCATGGATTCCAAGAAACTCTCATCATATGAAATAACAATGTTTTAGAATGGATCAAAGGATTCAATGGAAATATCAGGTTGCAATGCCCCCAGTAAATGATTTACCATATCACCTATTGGATCTAGGTCAAAATAAGTTTAGAAAATAATGAACTGTTCATCTTCATTAGTAGGCATGGGAACAAGATAAGTTGCTACATAATTGACCCGTGGCAGGGAATATACCACTTGCATATTAGGACCATATAAGGAAGTTGGTTGATTGGGAGTGAAATTAGGAGTAACAAATGAAAGCTGGTTAATGGTCATGATTCTTCCTTCATGCAGTAAACACATAACACAAAAGAGCAAAGAGATAAGAGCTCCCATGTCATAAACATAGTCATACCTAAGGAGTAAGTTAAAATCAAAAGAGAATTGTACTACCAACTCATTGATATAGGAAATATTTCCTCCCAAAGTAATAGACAATTGAGGAAGGATCCCTAATGGTTGGTTGGTTCCTCTGTTAAAATCCAACAAATTATGGGTATTAGGCATAAGACGTGGAGAGCATAAAGATTTCCAAGTAGTTGAGGGAAAAATACTAATAGACACATCCTTATCTATGACTATGCGAGGTATGGGTATATTATAATCCTATACTATGATCTGCAAGGGTAGGTAAGGAGGAAGACGATATATTTCCAATCATCTCCAATCAAAGGAAGTGCCCATACTACCTGGAGGGGATGTTGTGGGAATAGGGGAACTGCTCCCTTGTGTTATGGGAATGGGAGAATTTCTCCCCTGTGTTGTGGGAATAGGAGGATTTCCCCCCTATGTCATGGGAAAGGGAGGATTGTACCCCTATGCTATTGGAACAGGAGTATTTCCCACTAGTTCATTGGAATATGAAGAAATGAGAAGAACCTGAGTGGTATGAAGTTCACTTGCTACGGGAAAGGTATGATCAAATGAAGGTGGAAGTGAGTGAACCTAATAGGTGGTTAGGAATACTCATGGGATTCAGGTTCAGAGGGAGTGAGATTGATTAGATTTAGATTTTGATCAATTACTTCATCAACTAGTGGAGGATTAGGGGAAAGCTTTGGGTAGGAAATTGAAAGTTGCAGTTGAGAAATAGTAAGGTTTTCTAACTTTTTAGAGGCTTCAGCCATATAAGGAAAAAGCTGAATAGGATGATTCCCTTCACATAACCTAAAGGGAAACTTAACTTTGCCCTTTTTTTGCATTGACCTTACTATCACTAGTTGATGGTTTGTCACCAGCATGATCTCCAGAGGCTGATGACTTGGGCTGATGTGAGCTTGTGCACCACACTTCTAATACCTTGGGAATACCAGGAAAATCTCTAGTAAAGTGGTCACGCTTACATAAATTGCAAGGGAGTTTAACTTTTTGGGGTTGATTGGAAGGTCCCTTAATACTAGTTGCATTGATAGAAATGGTTGTTAGGTTTCCCCCTTGCTTATTTTTCCTTCTTCTTCTTCATCCCCTTCTTCTTAGCTTCCTAGGTACTAGAATCAAGACTTTCACGAGGCAAGGAGGAAGAAATAGATGAAGAAAAAATAGGTGAAGAAGGAAAAGGGTAAACTTTAGGATCCATTTGAGGTTGATGTTGTTCAGGTGGAGGAGAACATGGTTGAGAAGCAATTTGGACATTTAGAACCAAGGAGGCTGAAAATATCCAAACATGTAAACTAATGGTAAATCCAGGAAAGGACAACATTACCATATAAGTAGCACGACTATTTGCAAAAGAAGGAAAAGGAGCAGGGTTCTCGTTAGACGGGTTTCCTTTATTGGTAGACCCAATAACGTTTCCCGTTAGTCTCAACCTAAGGCATACTAAGGAGTTTTTCCATGGGGGGTGTGTTGTTCCACAGTTAATTAATTGATTTTAGAAATTAAAGAAACAAAATAAAACAAAACAGGGGTAACTAGGAAAAAAGGTTTACCAAGCAACTATGAACTGTAATATGCCACCTTGATGAACTAAGGATTTACGTAAGGGTAGTTAATATCCCCAAATGTTGTGTTTTGTGTCTCATAGTGTGTAAGGTAGTCGAATCAGTTACCTATGGCAAGATAACAACCTAGTGGGGACTTCCAAAATATACATGGAGTTACGTGGAAGCATAGTTTGTAGTAGTGTTGTCTAATGTGTAACTGTACAATGAGAGTGTTCCCATTTACCTTTCATGCGTGGAGCACCATTTGATATATTCAAGGATACATGGAAAATGGTCTAATACACTTATGCACGTGGAAGGAGATATCACCCTTGGAATGCAACGCTGATAAAGAACGACAACTCCTTTGTTTAAAGACTTTGAAACATGTCTCGAGCCTAGACTGCTATGTGTGTTGTTAAGTTTTAAATTTTCTTTAGGTTAATTGAGATGAATTTTAGAGTTTATCTTGAATTATGTTTTGATTTCAAGGCTCAAAACTCAATGTCACCTGAACACACCTATGATGCAACTAATATGATAATTTTTTTTTTTTTCATTTTCTTTTTAATAATTAAATACCTAACTAAGTAGGGGAAGAGAAATCAATCAACAATGCAACAAAGAAGTGATGCAACAATATATTTCTTCAAATTTACTATTCTAATCAAAATCAAAGCCCTATATGCAATGCAAGTAATTATTTTTCTTTTCTTTTATTTTAATGTTTCAAATGAAAGGAAACATATGGAAGCAACTAGATCTCTGATGAAAAGAAACCATAAAAACTTTAACTATAATGGAAAGTTACTTTCCAAATTCAACAATCAATCTATGCATACAAATCTGAGTTGACAAGAAGAAATAAATAATGAAATAAGAAGAAATAAAGAGTGAAACAAAATATTATCAAAAAGGTGATGAAACTGAGAGGTGATTAACACTCCTACACAATTTATCGCCCCCTCCCCCACCCCACCTCCTTCCCCCTTGATGGAGGGATAATTTTTTTTGTAAAATTACAAGAAAAAACATCTAATTTTACACAAGGGATTGGCCTTATAGAGATAGAGACACACTCAGAGATACAGGGAAAAAAAGCTAGACCAAAGTAAATCAGAGAGAAAGGAAATAAAATATTTTTTTCCATCTTACATGGATCAACACAAGTGCATGACAGGCACTACTGCCCTGTAGTGTAGGTGAAGAGAAGGATAAGGTGCATTTGGGAGTTGTCTCCACACCAAGGGGTGCGTTGAGGCAGATTTAGCCAAAATACGACAAAAATAATAAAATCAAGCTCAGGGAAGGGTTTTCCTAGTGTCAATCAAGGTATGAATGAATCAATCAAGATCATTTTAGGAGGTGAAAGAGGTGCTAGGGTCAAGGAGACAACTAGGGAAAAAATTGTTCCCCAATGAAGTCACCAATTTTTTATGTAGAATTTACAATTGTGGACAAAAGTATCTTCCCTAGACCTAGTGAAATAGTCTAAAACAATGAAGAACAAAGAATATAGATTTTCCCTTAGAGAAAATGAAGAATGGGAAAAAGGCTTACCTGGAATCCATCAAAATATTTTTTTTCCTCTTGGTCTGTAAGGTCCAATCATAGCTCCAAATGCTATAATCAGAACCTGCACATACAACCAAAATAAGCCAAGGATCCGCAACATCTACGTATCATAATTCAATTACTATATTCAATGAATCATTCAGGCATTGAAATACATGGATGTAATCATAATATAATGCATATAGGAAAATAAGATACTCTTCGTATTAGTAGAAATAGGAGAGAGTTTACAACTAAGAGTACTATTTTATCTTGTAGAGATCTCCCTAAGTTGACTTTTCCTTCCTTGTCTCAAAGCACACCTAAATGTCACCCTAATGCATCAAGATGATGACTATCTTAGATTAAAGGAAGAAACATAAGGACATAATCAATCTCCAAAAGTCAACCTTGACGTTATGGATGGCAGTAAATTTATAGGAGAGGGATGGTAGTTTAGGATTTACCATAATGAGATTGAGATCCACTTATGATGGGAGGATGAGCTTAGTGGATAAGAGGTGAATTCTCTAGGGTAGGATTATATAGGACTCAAGCTTCATATCCAAGGTAAATGGTTGAAACAACCCTTAGAACCTTCTGGAAGAGGAATGTTTGGAAATATTTTTAATTTCCCTGAATTTCTAGAGTCAGCTCACACCCAACAAGGAGCAACTAGTATTGATCAATGCTAGTGTAGAAAGTAGAAACCTATGTTAAACACATGTAGCTAAAGGAGTAGAGTGCATTGGGTCTTAAAAGCATTGATTTTTAGTAGTTATAACCATATACTTAGACATTTGTGAAGATCATGCTTAGGTATTTGTGTAGTGATGATGACAACATGTTCACAACTGTGGATATATCTAGTTTGTAGGCCTATTGACTAGGTGCGGCAAAATGGCCTATAAAAAACATCCGCTAGGCTTTTTTTCCAAACATTAAGCTTCGAATAAGTGTCTCGTGATCTTGGTATTATTTTTACTTTTACTAACTTCCTTACATAAAATTTTAACTTGGGGCTGTTACATATACAAAATTTCCATAGCATGTTACATCCATAGATACAAAACTGGGGGCACCTACGCCCCTCTGTATAATCACTATATTTTTGAGGGTCCTAGGCTAGTGGGGCCACTCTTGCAACTTGTAGGTCTCTGACAAGGTGACTGGCCATCATTGCATGCCTCACAATAACCTTCCAATTAAAGGGAATACTCACACATGCATTTGTCCACTGATCTTCTAGATCATGCCATACATGCTCTATCACACTGCTCAATACTATGTAAAACCTACATTAGATTTCCTCCACCAACTCATCACTCTCTAGCCTCTGTTGAGATGTTGACCCTCTATGACCTGTAGCCTCAGGTGTTGCAGCTCACCCCAGATATCCTGCCAATCTCACCAGTGCTATATTTGCATGTCACATGTTTAAAAATCAATACCATATACATATAGTTTTTCTAAACTATGAAAGAAAAAAAAATATAACATCTATCACTTATCATCTCCTCCCCACTCTCATCCTCGTGGAAGTGGTACCTTAGGATCTCCCTAGAATTTCATACAAGAGTATGGATAATCATGTATGTAAATCAACATCTGATATCATTGAGAAGAAAACTCAGGTTGGAACACATGTCTGACTCTCCCTCCTCTGACTCATCGCATTAGCTATCCCCAATGATGCATCCTAGGCTCTAATGCACCCCCATCATAAAGCTACACATGTGGTCGAAGGGTGGGTATCTTCTTAAGAAGAATGAGCATAACAATATCACAAATGAACAGTTCCGATTAGTCGCCTTCCTACATAGACTCAATTGACGTTTCAACAATGTTAGTAGCATCTGGTCTCACCCATAATAGGTCCTTTTGAGCACACTCTCTACTAGAATCATCTTCCATCCAATGACTCGGTGGAAGTCATGGCTACCCAATTTGTGCACCACTACTTCAGTTGTAGCTTATATCTCGAATCACTTTAAGTCCTATATTTAGATACTTGAGTCCCTTACTCGAGTACTCAATAGAGAAAGGTGCTCCACAAACTGCTCTATATGCCTTCCCATGAGGCAACAATAGATGTATCTCACTCACAATCACCAAGGGTGGTAACTCTATGAAGAAGTAAATTTCCTGGATGGTTATCTCGATTGCATGACCTTGTATCACAAATTCCTCTTGGTTTTCATGTTGGTTACTCACTATTTGAGACAATAATGGCTCATTGAACATCCTCCATGGGTTCTCAATGAACTTTAGTAACCCATATCATGCAATAGCCCCTCTGACATCTTAGTTCCCTTGAACCTACGAATGAAGGCCATCAAAATATCATTCTCGCCACAACACCTTGGGTCCTTCCATCAATTCAAAAATGCCATTATCTTTGGTAAACAAAAGAGAACTCAAACACATTCCTATACCTTAAGTTCACCCCTTAGGAGACCCCTAGTTTCACCTCACCGTTAGGTCCGCAACCCAATTTTTCCAACAAAATCGATGTTGGGAACACATTTTTCTCCTTTCTTGCACTCCCTAGTGCCAAAAAGGGGAAAACATGTGTTCTATGACTGTGAGGAGTAATAATGGTTTCCCTCATCCAAACGATACCCTAATATGAGAACCCAATCAACATAAACTACTGAGTAGGGTTAGGCCACCTACCAGAAGGTTACAGTTATGAAATCTAACAATTAGTTTGTCCTCTACAAGGTCGCCAGGATTTAAGGCTTTCTCCTCCTCTCCAAATTTCTAAAAACTCAATGTGAAAATGAATTGGAATTGGGGGCAAGAAACCCTTTTCTAGGAAAACCTTAATTTTTCCCTTGGTCATTACGAGCATACCATAGCTCAACATTTGATAAAAATTTTGCATTGTTGGAAAGCTTTGACTAAGATATTTAATTGGACTCTCTTCATTTTTGGTAGTTTTAAACTTTTCTAGGAATCCATTTTTCCATGAGGTCTCACTTTTTTGACTATTAAAAGTTAATCTCTCCATATGAGTCACTCCTACTTTAGTACCACTTTTTCTTTGCACCTATCGACTTATATGTAGATTTTCATTACGAGTAACCACTATTTACTCACATATTTATGGTCCCCATTGGGCCTTTCGTAAGTGGAAGCATCATAGGGTGACCCTTGTTCAGAGCATCAAAGATGAGTCACCCCTCCACACATCGTGTTTGTTCATTGTCCCATTATTCCCTGCTATAATATATTATTACTCTATGTATCACATTCATCCAATTTTGCACATATTTGGCCTCCAGTTATCCTGGCATATCTTTGAAGAGATTCCTTCTAAGTAATTGATCATCTCCTCTAGAATTGTGTCAGTCACTTGCATGTCAACCTTTCATATCGTGCTCTTACAAGGTAATTCATAAGCCCACTAGTTCCCTTATTTCTAAATCATCATCCGTGGTGTCTGTCTATATCAGTCAAAATACTATGTTGCTTGTGTCCTTGTTGGGGAATCCCCATTGCCTCAACTCTTGTGGGCCCTCTTCTGTCAACATCAACACATCTATTCCAGGAGAGTAGCCTAGGTGTTGGCATTATTGCACAGGTTTGGCGCCATGGCACAGGTGTTGTCCTTGATGGCAACTCACTATGATGACAGATCACTTTTTAGGCTCTCAGAATGAAGGAAATCATATATACGCAGGTTCCCCTTAACAAATCTGCGTATACACGTAGGTTAGATGTTCCCAAGGTGCGTATGCGTATTCACGCACTTTCATGCAAGGAAAAGTGCGTACATGTGGGCGAATTTATTTTTGGTCCGTGGTATTTAGCCCTTGGTATTTGAACCTATGGTTTTGGGTCCATGGTATTGAATTGTTATGGTTTTTGGATCGTGGTATTGTGAAAGGCCTAAGGCTATAAAAGAGGAAGGAGATCATTTGGCAAGGTACCATCTGAATTATTGAATATTTGATAAAGTGCTAGACCTAGAATACTGTGATTGGGTTATGGTGCAGATCTAGATCTGAATGAAGAAGTAACCTGAGTGCAAGGAGAAGGATAAGTTCTATTGATGGGTCAAAATCTTAAGGCTTGAATGATAGTATCTTTGTATGATTTGGAGTTGTTCTATGGGGTGCACGCTTGATCTATAAATCTCATAATCTTGGTTAACTAATGTCTGAATGATTGAAAGAGTGAATTATCATTTATAGATTTGTACGCAGGTTTAGTGAAGGTAAATTGCGTATACACGTAGTTTCTGCAAGTGAAAGAAGCGTATACGTTGGTTGGTCTCAACGCAGAAGTGTATACACGTGGTTTTTGAAAGTGAAAGAAGCGTATACGCAGGTTGGTCTCGACACAGAAGTGTATGCACACAGGTTTCTGAATAGTGAAGTAGCGTACGTCTTTTGAATTTTGTTTTCTGCGGTTTAGCTACAGTATTCTGGGTTCATAATTGGTGTGTGATTACTGTTACTGTGTTCTGGGTACAATAGTCGGAGAAGTGTTTATTTGATTCAGTACTAATTGGTGAAAAAGAGATTGTTTGATGATTGATTGATATTCATGGATCCAGTCTGAAAATTTATGAAACGTGGTCCCTGGAAGAAAAGAGAGGGTTGTAGCTCTCTACAGGTTGCAGCCTGCGTATTGGTAAAGGAATGCACTAGTACAGAATCATTGTAAAAAGAAGTTTCTAATTGGAAAGATAGAGACATATTGCAGCAGGTGGTTTTCACCCACATTGGGTTTCCACCTTATATCTTGTGTTCTTGTGTGTGATTGTCTTCTGCTCTATTTTACTGTTCCTGGTTACTGTTTATATGATTCTAATATACAGATTAATGTTCAACATCTGTAGAATATATTAAAGTATATGTCTGCATGGTATATGCGTGTTTCCTTATCTGTAGTTGCGTATATATGCAGTTTTCTCTAACTAAAGTAGCATATATGTTTTGGGTTTGAAAAGAAATTAATTGACCTGATAATACTAATTCACCCCCCCTCTCAGTATTATTTCCAACAATTGGTATCAGAGCAGGTCCTTCAGAAGAAGCTTGATCACTTGAAGGAAGATCTATCATCATGAGCAACTACGAGAGAGAAGCATCGATCATACCACCAATTTTTGATGGGACCAACTTCGTCTATTGGAAGGTAAGAGTCACATCTTATCTTCAATCTCTTGGTACATAAGTTTGGGATATCATAGATACATGGTACACTTTTCCTTCCTCAACTCCTACAAATCCGAGTGAAAAGAAGCAGTTTGAAACAAATGCAAAGGCTGTCAATACTCTATTAGGATGTCTATCGCAATCTGAATTTATCAAGGTGATGCAGTATAAAACCGCAAAATAAATATGGGACAAGATCATTTTGAGCTATGAAGGAGATGAACAGGTAAAACGAGCAAAACTTCAAACCCTTAGAATTCAGTATGAAAATCTCAGAATGTATAATGATGAAAGTGTGGCTAACTATTTCCTACGTATAGATGAGATTTTTAATTGTATGAAAAACTTGGGTGAAGAAATAAAAGAGGCCGTTGTGGTTGAAAAGGTTCTAAGTTCTCTGTCCTCTAAGTTTTAATCAAAAGTTTCTACAATAGAAGAAAAGGAGAGTCTTCAGAAAATTACCATGTCACAGCTACACAAAATTCTAACCGCTTATGAAATCAGGAAAGGAGGACCATCAAACAGGAGAGAAGCTACATTCAAGGCTTCAGGTAAAGGAGATTACTATGAGTTAGGACATATGTCAGAAGAAGAGGAAGAATAAAAAGTTTTCAAGAACCTTCAACAGGGTGCTGGAAGATTCAGAGGTAAGTTACCCTTCAAATGCTTTGCTTATGGAAGAGTCGGTCACTATGCTGCCAAGTGTCCTCATAAAAGTAAGCTTGACAAAGGTAAGGAACCTGTTAGATGGAACAAGAAATAGAATGTAAGTAAGAAAAGCTACTACACTTATGAAGAGAGTGATGGACTCTCAAATAGTGACGAAGATGAACGAGGTAATAATTATAGACTTTTAATGGCTTTTGAAGATGATGATTTTATGGATGCTATAGATGAAGAAGGTATTTATGAAGATATTTCTAAACTAAAAATTTGTTTAGAAGAGAAAAATATGATTATTGATACTTTACAATATCAACTGGCTGAAAGGGAAAAACGTCATGAAAAGTTAGAATGTGAAATTGTGGGACTTAGAAAAGAGATTGAGAAAACAAAAGCTCTTAATCTTAGATTTGTGAAAGGATTTGAAACTCTAGATAAGGTTATCAATGTGCAGTGTTCTCCTCCTATCAAGACAGGTCTGGGATATAATGAAGAAACATCTCAAGCGTGGAAACCATCCACCTCCAAAAGTTATCTTGATGCAGCAAGGAGGAGTGAGCAAAGGCCCAGTGGAGATCACCAAGTAAATCAAGGACATTTTTCTTCAAGAATGAATAGAGAAAACCAAGTAAATCAGGGGCAATCTTCTTCAAGGATAAACAAAAGATACAACAGACCATAGGTAAATCATTCTCAATTTGCCTCAAGAATGAATGTCAACAAAAACTACAATCATTCGGTCTGCAGGGTTGATAATCGCATGAATTTCTTCAATGGCCAATGTTTCTCTTGTCACAACTTTGGACACAAAGCAGCTCAGTGTGTTTTGTATATCATGACTGGAGAAACTCAAAAACAAAGGAGTATGACTAGGATCATGAAAAGGACCTACAATAACTTTTCTGGTCTTGAGAATGAAGTAGAATGTTCTATTTGTAATAATTTTGGACATGAAGATTCTGAATGCAGGAGCAGGTTTCGGCAGACAACTCAGAAGGAGAAAGCCTCAAATATCAAAACATGGAGAATGAGAGAACCATAACCAGAAAGATGTGGCATAACCTTATATGCGGAAGGGTAGGAAAATCAATGGTACATCGATAGTGGATGTTCGAAACATATGACAGGTGATAAAGAAAAACTTCAGTCGTATAGTGCCTTGGAGAAGGAGAAGAAGGTCTCATTTGGAAATGACACCCCTGCACTCATAAAAGGTAAAGGTTCTATTATTTTAAAAGAAAAGGTCAAAGCAGGAAATTTTATGTATGTTGATGGCTTAAAGCATAATCTATTGAGTGTCAGTCAGATGTGCGATCAAGGAACATATATAATATTTCGATCAAATGGATGTAGTGTTCATGATCTTGATACAGGAGAAACAGTGATCAAAGGCATAAGAACTCCAAATAATTTATACATATTCAAAGAAGGACAACAACAATGTTATCTGAGCAAGAATGATGAACACTGACTATGGCACTGAAGGTTGGGGCATCTAAGCTTCTCACAAATAAGGAAAGCATGCAAATACCAGGCAGTTCATGGTCTTCCAGACATCATAATTCCAGACAATACAATATGCAAGTAATGTCAGTTTGGTAAGCAAACTAGAATTGACTTCCCTCAGAAGGAAGGACCAACTAGCAGGCCACTTGAGCTTGTCCATACTGATGTATGTGGTCCATCTAGGAAAAGGTCACCTCGGGGAGAATAATACTTTATATTATTCATTGACGACTATTCTAGGATGGTTTGGATAGGACTCATGAAGCACAAAGATGAAGCCTTCAAAAAATTCAAATCCTTCAAAGCTTTGGTTGAGAACAAATCAAATCACAGAATCAAATGCCTCAAATCTGATCAAGGAGGAGAATTTACCTCGAATGAATTTTTCTATTTTTGTGAAGAACATGGAATAAGAAGAGAATTCTCTATAGCCAGGACTCCTCAGCAAAATGGAGTAGTGGAAAGGATGAACAGAATGGTTCAACAAATGGCTCGTGATATGCTTGATGAGTCTGGAACTCCCACAACTTTCTAGGGTGAAGCTGCATTTGTTGCAGTTGTTATTCTCAAAAAAACAAATGTCTGGGTGAATAGCACTCAAACCCCTCATGAGCTCTGGTATGGTGAGACTCCTTCAGTAAAATATTTCAAAATTTTTGGAAGCAAATGCTATATCAAAAATACTGATGAATATCTTGGCAAGTTTGAACCTAGTGCAGATGAAGGCATTCTCCTTGGTTACTCTCCCCACGACAAAGCATATAAGTGTTATACTAAAAGGCTTGGAAAAATTGTTTAAAGTATTGATGTAGTGGTTGATGAAGAAGAAAACACTCCTAGGCAGGTAAGATCTGAAGATTTCGAAGATGATGAGGACTATCCATCAACATCAAATCAGATTCATGATGAAGAAGAAACCTATGAAGAAGAAACCCATGAGGATCCTGAAGAACAAATAAGGATAGAAGAAAAGACTCCATCCAGGTACATTCAGAAGAATCATCCAGAATCTCAAATTTTGGGGCAAAAAGAGGCAGGAATACAAACAACAAGAACAATTGCAGAAACTTCAAGCTATTTGGCATTACTCTCCTCCACTGAACCAAAAAATGTAAGAGAGGCATGCAAAGATGAATGCTGGGTCAAGGCAATGGATGAAGAACTTGAGGAGATTGAAAAGAATAACACTTGGGAATTGGTTCCAAGACCAAAAGATAAGAATGTCATAGGGACAAAATGGATATTCGAAAACAAGTTGAATGAAAATGGGGAAGTTATTAGAAACAAAGCTAGACTTGTTTGTAAAGGGTATGCTCAACAAGAAGGAATCGACTTTGAAGAAACATTTGCTAGACTTGAGGCCATCCGAATGTTCCTTGCTCTCTCTAGCTTTCAAAAGTTCAAAGTATTTCAAATGGACGTGAAATCAACTTTTCTGAATGGAGACTTAGAAGAAGAAGTTTATATTGAGCAACCAGATGGATTCATCCTTGGAAATTATCCAAAACTTGTATGCATACTTAAGAAGGCTCTCTATGGTGTTAAACAAGCTCTAAGGGCTTGGTATTATCGTTTGGAAAAATATCTTCATCAAAAAGGTTTCTCAAAAGGATCAGCAGATAGCAATCTTTATATAAAAATTGAAAATAACAAATTGCTAATACTTGTTGTGTATGTTGATGATATCATCTTTGGCAGCAATGAAGAAGCCATGAGTCAGAACTTTGCCTTGGTAATGTAGAAAGAATTCAAAATTTCCTTGCTTGGAGAACTGACATATTTTCTTGGATTACAAATCCAACAAAATGAAGGAGGTATCTTTTTATCTCAAACCAAGTACCTCAAGCAGATTTTGAAGGAGTATGGCATGGAAGATTCGAAACTTGTATGTACCCCTATGTTTATAGGATGCAGCCTCAGCGCAAATGATGAATCAACAGTAGTGCATCAACCAACCTATAGATCCATGATTGGAAGTCTGCTCTATTTAACAAGTACCTGACCAGATATCATGCATGCAGTGAGAATGGTTGGAAGATTTCTGCCAAATCCTAAGGAAACTCATCTTCAGGCAGTAAAAATAATTTTCAAGTATCTTCAAGGAAATCAAAACTATGGCCTATGGTATCCTAGAGATGCAGATTGGGCTGGAAGTGTGGATGACAGAAAAAGCACTAGTGGTGGTGCATTCTTTATGGGTTCTAGATGAGTATCTTGGTTCAGCAAGAAACAGAGCACTATTGCTTTATCTACAGCTGAAGCAGAATATGTAGCTGCTGCATCCTGTTGCACTCAACTCCTTTGGATGATGCAAACCTTGCAAGATTTTCAAATCACTTGTACACCACCTATCTCCATCTTATGTGATAATACAAGTGCAATCAACGTTTCAAAGAACCCAGTCATGCATTCAAAGACCAAGCACATACCTATCAAATATCATTTTCTCCGGGAACAAGTGCTTGAACAAAAGGTCAAGTTGGAGTATGTTCCCTCTAAGGAACAAGTTGCTGATATACTCACCAAACCACTGCCCAGGGAGACATCTGAATACCTCAGACAGAAGCTGGGAGTAGTTTATGCATCATCTTGCTGTTGAAACCTGTCTGTTTCTGAGAAAAGAGGTTGTATGCAAGTTGTATGAGGAGGATCCGCGTACATACGCAATTTTATGCAGGTACAGTCACGTATATGTTGGTTGAAGGAAATAAGTGGGCACAGACTCTGGTTGAAGAGAGTCTGATATGGGTCTGACAGAGACCATTTGACACAGGTTTAGGGGGAGTAGATAATCTTCTAACAATGCATTGTTGGCATTCCCTTAGAAGCTCTTGGTTCGTGTACACAAGTTGTTTTTCGTTTCAGGAGGATCTGCTGCAGAAGGAGAACAGAAGGAGAACATGGTTGCTGATCTGTAAAGTGTTTGACAGATGCTACTGATATTTTTAATGTCTTTCATAGTCTTGCTCTAGATGTTTCATCTCTATGTCATGTATATATCAAGGTCATGTAACGGCCTATTTTGGTTTCCCCACTATGCCTAGGATGAAAGATGTAATGTACTTGATTGTCTCCTGATGTATCCCCACTTGGTTGGGTGGATGATCCCCACTTGGTTGGGTGATAGATGGATGTATAGAGTCTTTTGGTGATAGGAAAGTCATTTATGATGTATAAGTCATGGTTCTTCTTAAAGAACATTGTTTTGCAGATCTTGCCTACAGTCAGGAGGAGCATGTTTAGCTCAGCAGAGTAGAGATTTCAGCATGTACTAAGGGGAGCAAAACCCTTTGCCCTCGATGAAAAAGGGGGAGAATGACTTTGAGGATCTTGGGGTTGCCATCAAGTCCAAAGGGGGAGTTTGTTGGCATTATTGCATAGGTTTGGCGCCATGGCATAGGTGTTGTCCTTGATGGCAACTCAATCTGATGACAGATCACTTTTTAGGCTCTCAGAATGAAGGAAATCATATATACACAGGTTCACCTTAATGAAGCTGTGTATACACGCGGGTTGGATGTTCCCAAGGCGCGTATGCATATTCACGCACTTTCATGCAAGGAAAAGTGCATACATGTGGGAGAATTTATTTTTGCTCCGTGGTATTTAGTCCTTGGTATTTGAACCTATGGTTTTGTGATCCAGGTGGATATTGGTGGCCACCTGCCAAGTCCACTTGGACCCCCACCTCAACATTTTCAGTTTCCTTAATTATAGCATAGTTTACTATTTTTAGCAGTTTTTCGGGTCCTGAACTTCTAGAGCCGTTTTGAGGCCCTAAACGACGTTTTTTGGGAAATCTTGCTCTGCTATTTTCTAGATAAAATATCGTCTTTCCCGTCATAGTCCTCGGAGAGATCTTTCCGACAGGCTATCATGCGTGTCAAACGGGCATCGTATGCCAAAGTTACGACCCCGGGAAGTTGATGTACCAATTTACCCAAACGGGGCCCATAGTTTGGCGTTTCATCTTCTAGGGTTAGGTTTTGGAATGTTTTCCATTGTTTCTCAACAATAAATAGGCCTTCGAGCCTCATTGTAACACAGTTCAAAAGCATGTAGCCACACATCTCTTCTCAGAGATAAGCTACCATCGCCCTAGCTGGTTTATTCTATTTCTGGTTGTAAGCATATTTCAGTATTTTCCATTAATGAAATGAAGTATTATTTCCGCTGCATCTTTGTGTATATGGTTATCTCTGTATTTTATTGCGTTCCTGTTTAAATATGGATCAGTGGTATCCGAGCGGTCTGCTTTTCTCTGTTTTTCTTTGCATGTCCCCAACGAGGTCGAGATATAAGGAGTTAGGGCTTGAACTGGTCGAACCTTT
>APFE030076129.1:0-38786 GCA_000404065.3 Pinus taeda | reverse complement strand
TTTTTAGCAGTTTTTTGGGTCCTGAACTTCCGGAGCCATTTTGAGGCCCTAAACGACGTTTTTTGGGAAATCTTGCTCTGCGAGTTTTTAGATAAAAAATCATCTTTCCCGTCATAGTCCTCGGAGAGATCTTTCCGACGGGCTATCATGCGCGTCAAATGGACATCGTATGCCAAAGTTATGACCCCGGGAAGTTGATGTACCAATTTACCCAAACGGGGCCCATAGTTTGGTGTTTCATCTTCTAGGGTTAGGTTTTGGAATATTTTCCATTGTTTCTCAACAATAAATAGGCCTTCGAGCCTCATTGTAAGACATTTCAGAGGCATGTAGCCACACATCTCTTCTCAGAGATAAGCTACCATTGCCCTAGCTAGTTTATTTCTATTTCCGGTTGTAAGCATATTTCAGTATTTTCCATTAATGAAATGAAGTATCATTTCCGTTGCATCTTTGTGTATATGGTTATCTCTGTATTTTATTCCGTTCCTGTTTAAATCTGGATCATTTTGGGTCCATGGTATTGAATTGTTATGGTTTTTCGACCATGGTATTGTGAAAGGCCTAAGGCTATAAAAGAGGAAGGAGATCATTTGCCAAGGTACCATCTGAATTATTGAATATCTGATAAAGTGCTAGATCTGGAATACTGTGATTAGGTTATGGTGAAGATTTGGATCTGAATGAAGAAGGAACCTGAGTGCAAGGAGAAGGATAAGTTCTATTGATGGGTCAAAATCTTAAAGCTTGAATGATAGTATCTTTGTATGATTTTGAGCTATTCTATGGGGTGCACACTTGATCTATAAATCTCATAATCTTGGTTAACTAATGTCTGAATGATTGAAAGAGTGAATTATCCTTTATAGATCTGTACGCAGGTTCAGTGAAGGTAAAGTGTGTATACACGCAGTTTCTGCAAGTGAAAGAAGCGTATACTCTGGTTGGTCTCGATGCAGAAGCGTATACACACGGTTTTTGCAAGTGAAAGAAGTGTATACGCAGGTTGGTCTCGACGCAGAAGTGTATGCACGCAGGTTTCTAAATAGTGAAGTAGCGTATGTCTTTTGAATTTTTTTTTTTTCTGTGGTTTAGCTACAGTATTCTAGGTTCATAATTGGTGTGTGATTACTGTTTCTGTGTTTTGGGTACAACAGTCGGAGAAGCGTTTATTTGATTCAGTACTAATTGGTGAAAAAGAAATTGTTTGATGACTAATTGATATTCATGGATCCAGTCTAAAAATTTATGAAACGTGGTCCCTGGAAGAAAAGAGAGGGTTGTAGCTCTCTGCAGGTTGTAGCCTGCGTACTGGTAAAGGACTACACCAGTACATAATTATTGTAAAAATAATTTTCTAATTGGAAAGATAGAGACATATTGTAGCAGGTGGTTTTCACCCACATTGGGTTTCCACGTTATATCTTTTGTTCTTGTGTGTGATTGTCTTCTGCTCTATTTTACTATTCCTGGTTACTGTTTATATGATTCTGATATGCAGATTAATGTTCAACATCTGTAGAATATATTAAAGTATAATTCTGCATGGTATACATGGGTTTCCTTATCTGTAGTTGCGTATATACGTGGTTTTCTCTAACTAAGGTAGCATATATGTTCTGGGTTTGAAAAGAAATTAATTGACCAGATAATACTAATTCACCCCCCCCCCCCAGTATTATTTCCAACACTAGGGGGTGGTGTAGTTTGTTTCCAATGCCCATCATTGGTTCAGTACCTCAGATTAAGCAAAGGGAATCATTATTTCCATTTGACTTGATGATTGCTTGCATGGTCGACTCCGGCTCATTCTCACACGATCGAGAATCATACACTTGATGGTACAATGATCTAGTAGACTATCCCAACATTCTTGAGGTGTGTGTGAGATGTTCTAGACCTCATGATGGGATGAACCTTCAAGTAACCCCCCTCATGCTCGGATGTCAGTAGATCATGATCCATCCTTAGATGCAATTTCATTCATTTGAATGGATCAATTTCCATCAGTCATAGAGCCCAAAAAATGCACCTCCCTTTTAGATCTTCTATTCATATATTTAGAGCCCTTTCCTATTCAACAAGGATTCTTTGATTGTGGTCTCCCTCTCATATCATTTTACAGGCATTATTTCCTATGTACTCATCTTAGTGAATTTCATTGTATTGGTCTTAGTCTTTGTCTTCAAGGAAAATTATGTAAATGGGAATCATTATATCATTATACTACTTTGTGGCCCGTTGATTCCATCATATCATGTATCATGTACTATGTTTATCAAACCCACATTACTAGGCACTCGATTATAATTCGTACTCAGTTATCTTGGTGGGTATGGGTATGCCTCCCCTGCCTCATTGAGATCTTCTAATCGTCATAAAAGGATACTTCTATATGAAAATTAGGTCTCACCCCTCCATTTCTGTCCTTTTCCTTGATTCAATGATCTCTCTCTCTCTCTCTATATATATATATGACTCTCCTTTGATGTCTCATGAAAGTCAATCTACACCATATTTCGGTCATAGGATGTGCTCCTGACACTGTTAGATTGGGGGGCAATAAATTATCACCTGAAAAGTGATCACCTAGCCATTTATTACTAGGTTGATTAAAATACACCATGTAGGATGGATTTTTACATATTAAAACCCTCTTTCACATGAGGAAATAATTTAGTGAACCATTTTCCTAAATTATTTCTCCTTAAAATCCAGAAAACCTCATGAGAATAATTAAATAAGTCATTATTTATTTATTGTTAACTCAAAATAATTATTAAATCATAATTTAATGATCATTTCTAACCATTTTTTTACTTAATCACCCAGGAATAATTAAATAAATCAATATTTATTTATTATTCCACATTATCCCCTCTTTCTCTCATGAGATAATTATTAAACAATTATTTAATAATTATTTCAAATATGTTTTGACTTTATCCCATTCAAGTAATTAAAAAATTATTTCTTATTTGTAATTTAATTTAAGAACTCTCTAAGTAAAGATATTTGATCATTTCAAATAATATTTCTCTATGTAAAATATAATAAAATATTTCTAACAGCTAGATACTAATTTAGTCTAACATTTTTTATTATTATCCTAAATGTAGATCTATCCTAATATTTTTTTATACTAGAGGGGTTTTCTCCTCATTCTTCACCATGACCATTTTCATCATCCTCATTATCATCATGTTAGATTTTAGCTCCCATTTTAAGTTCAAGCCATCACCACTTATTTTTTCCCATTACATACATCTTGAGAGAGAGTTGAAGATATAACTAAAGCACAGGCTACAAAGGACACATCCCATGGATGGGGACGTGTAGACCTAAGTCTACACATTCTCCTCATCAGGTGTAAAATTTCCATTCTGATTTAATAAAATAAGATTCATTATCTTTCCATTTTGTTTTGGTCATTTTATTTGTTATTATATCTCTCTTTTTATGTGTATGTCATTTACTAGAGGGTTCCTAATATTTGTTTTGCAGGTTTGAATAGCATATTAGCAACCATTTTCTATTGTTAGGGTTATATGTCACTAGTAACTTAAGTGAAGGGTTTTTGGTACATATGCTAAGAAATTTCATACTAACATATGGATACATGCGTTAGTTTCATGATTCCAAGTTTTGAAAGGAGAAGGTGGTATGTCGGAGATATTTGTTATGCAAATCATGATTACAATGATCCAGGTGGGCCTAGAGAAGATAAAAAATCAAAGTCCTTGGATCTCATTGAAATTAGGACTAGATCAAAGAGCTTGTCATCCTAATTCCAATGGCACAAATGACACCTCAATCTAGCTTTGTATGAGGGAGTTATTTACAGTGAAAATTTTAGTCAAACTTGGCATGAGAGCTATATTTAGAGGACCTCCTAATAAATTTGTTGAGTAAATACTTTTGGTGAAGCCTCTAAACATAATTGGACCGCACTAAAGTTAGTGGAAGTTAAATTGGTCAAATCGGGTGCTACCACATGGCTCAATGGGATGGTGCCACATGGCACAACAAGAATAGCCAAAATTGGCAAGATGTTTAAGAAATTCGACAACAAGTTTTCAAAATCAAAACTTAACAATCAAAATAGCAGTGGTCATACATGAATGTGGTTCCATTTTATAAGTGATGGAGTCATACGGGAAAAGGTTCTAATATAAATCTGGCATATGGTTAGTGGATTATATAACCTCACAAATAAAATATAAAACAATAGTTTCGGTAGTTTGTTTAAAAATTGTCAATGAAATATTATATGCCAGTAGTCCAGGATGAATAGTCAACAACAAATGGCGGCCAACTCCAACCGATAGTTCAACATTGTTTATTATCTGGCGGTTACATTTTTTATATAGGATGGAGGTTACAGTTTGCAATCAGTCATTCAACGATGTTTTTTTTAGTGTCGATCCAATTGGTGAGTGGTTAAATTAAATACCAACCCAAAACAACAATGCCAATGGTAGTCAAGCTTGACGGTTTTGTGATTAGCTAAATCATTAAAAAAATATGGAACCTAATGGTTAACGAGTGGCGTCAACAATTTTTTATTTTATAATATTTCAAACTATAGTAATTGGTCAATTCCATCCATAGTTATGTTTGTTGGATTCAAAAAAATAATATTAATGGTGGGTGGAAAAATCTGACAAAGGGTTGCAATGAACACGATATACAATGGAATGATTAACCGAACCATAACCAAAAAATGGTAATGGTTACGTTGAAATGTGTCAAGAGGATTTGTTGTATTAGTACATTTATTATATGGGTTCGATATATGATCCTCATCGTTCATTGGCCATGGGATGGACCGACACGAATCCATAGGAAACAATCCCTTGGGTCAAAACCCAGTCACAGCTGAGTCGAGAACCATGAGCACAAAAAGTAATGGGTAGATGGGTGGTGGAACTCATCCCATGGGATGGTATGCAGAGGTTAACGAGAACCTAGAGTTAACCAGTGGAGGTTGGAGCTAGAGGCCAGCACACAGTACAGGAGCATCAAGCCATGGGGGTCAATTTATTTATTTTTAAATAATAATGGGCACAAAGGGTTGAACCCGTGACCCACTTATACTGAATGTATGGTACATAGTCATTAGACCAATCCACCATAGGTCATCTTTGATATGTACAATAATTATATTGACCACAAGTAATCACTTAGTACTTGTGTGATGGAATGGGTGAAGGTTGAGTGGGAACCATAACACATTTGAAACCTGAAGCAAGAACCAAGTGAAGAGGGAACAAGGATAGGCAGAGAGCTATCAACATGGAGCCATGAAACTAGGAGCAGTGTGGAACCTCATGTCCTTTGGAAAATTGATGCATTAGAACCATGATTTAGCAAAACCTTGAGCAAGAAACCTTGAGGCATGGTTCTAGGAAGAATCTTAAGGAACCTAAAATATTCTCGGTGAGTTTAGAATTGACATTGTGAGAATGTGGGCAACTTTATAGTCATTTTAAATAGAATTTCAAAAGGATCACAATGGTGCAGTCAATTTTTACATCTGGAAAATAGAATTCGAGGGTTATGGAAAACTCTTGCCTTCATTATTAATTGTTAGGCATGAAGTTCAAGACAACAATGCACCTATTATAAATAGGTCATGTTTATAGTCAAAATCCTTAAGAGGATGAGACAAACTTGTGGGTGTTGTGATTGCTACTATTTGAGTAGCGAAATTTCAAGTCACTTCTAGGATTGGAGGTATAATGATGTATTTTTCCATGTGCTTGCCTTTATTTTTATGAAATCAATTAAGTAGCCTCCCAACCCTTGAATTAGGGCCTAGAGACATAGTCCACATTGTTTATCAAACTTGTGTGTGCAATGCTTTATTGTCTCCTTTGTGTTTCTTCTTCTTTAAGTGTTTGCGTACCTAGTTGTTACATTCTCTTTCACGCAATTATGCTAACATCACCCAGAGAAAAGACCTTTGATAATAATGGTAAATTAGGGATTCCAAATTAGTAAAAGATCGAGAAGTCTATCTCTAATATATTTACAAAAATTCCCACACACAAACACACACACGAAAACACATAGATATACTTGTATGAAACTGAATGGAGGATGAAACTTAGGGCATTAAGGGCCCAACCCTTGAGTTGTAACAAGCCTAAAAAATATTTACATATGTCATGGGAGCTAAAATTTCCTTAGCTAAAGGAAAAATAGTGGACTTCCCATCTAATTATGGCCATGAGTCATGACCAATGATGCACAATATAGAGAAATATGAACCATTGGATATTATGGGAGCATCAACATCATCCACATAACCCTAGAGGAATTACCCTAGAATTTTCAAATGGATATTTTCTCAAATCCCACAAGGATTAATTTGCCTAGTTTATGTGGCATGGTAGGGCTTCTTGTAAGGGAAACATCCCAATAAATATCCATCACTAATTTTGTAAGTGCATTCATCACTGTTGAATGGACCCCCGAAGTATCTTCCCTACATATTTCAAAGGGATACCAAGAAAACCCCCTTAGTATTTTACTACTGGGACAATGTGGAATAGTGGGGTAATTTGTGTTCAACCTCCTTCATGTTAAGGTAGAGGACCTTGAGTACATTTATAACATGAATGCATGTTTTACCATGTAGTGGAAGATTGGTGGGACCCATGGAAAGCATGGTAGGTGACATGGCCTCAAGGTAATGTGGCAATTTTGGAGGCATGAAACATGTCAATAGGAATTGGGGTTTTGTTGGGGTGAAGTGACATACAAATAGGTGAAACATGGCATCCTTGGAGGGGATCCATGTTGAGGTAGTAACATCTCGTCGTCAATAAAATTGAATAATGTCACCCCGACACATCTATCCCAATGATTTATTATGGTGCAGGTGCAATATTATAAATATTTTAATTCTCAAGGATATGTGGTAGAGGTGGAGTGCACATGCGTAGTATTGAAGGAATTCAAAGCAACATGTAGAAGGAGGGGTCCAGAAGTGGCACCAAACCCCATGTGATTTCTTTGAAATACTTCTCGGGAGATTTGAGGTGGTGGTATGGCATAGTGTGGTGCCATGTAACCATGAAAGTCCTTCCCTATAGTTTTGTTGAGGGAATATAAAGGAAATACTAGGGATTTGATCTCTAGGGTGAGGTGGTGAAGGGGGGGGTCTCATTCAACACTTAGTTGATTTTCCATTATATTTTAGTATAAGTAGTGATAAAGTTTTACAAGACATGGAAATGAGGAGCACCTATATAATGCCTAAAAATGAGTAGGTCGATAGCTGTTATGTGGGAAATGACATGGAAGCCCACCTGGGAGCCATGTAGAGACCATGAATGTGCCACATGGTAGCTCAAATGATGTGCCAAAATTTGATATGCTAGGTTTTAATTAGTGAACATCTTTTGATTTGGGATTTGGATTGAGGAAAGTTTTATATCACTAGAAAAGTATCATGAGATGAACACAACAATGTAATCCATTTTAGGCTTTGAGGAAGTTGAAAAAGATAAAAAAGTTTAGACCCCATATCCATAACTAGGCTTTAGAGATCAGGTCATTAGGGTAACTACTTCCTTCTACTGTTAGTAGGGTTAACATATAGTAAGGGGTATGTTACAGAGTAGTGTCAGAGAAACAGTTTCAACTTTAGACCATTAGGGATAGGTTGGTGCCCTGCTATTGAGTTAATAAAGCAATAAGTCCAAGCATTAGAACTATCTTGATATTTGGGGAATAAATGAGTCCTGAAGCACTGTAAGAGGTGCTAAAATTTGGTCAATGGGTAGATTGATTATATATGTTGCTGATAATCTTAATTGGGTCATGTGCATATAGCATAGTACTAATTCTTAGACATGATTTTATTGTTAGAGTTCCTAGCCTTGGATGTGATGTTCCAGCTAGAATTATAGCGGTAAACTCCCAATAACAAACCAATATGATTATCTATATTTTTCACTTATGTGTTTTTAATCTAATAACTATGTGTGTGTATGGAAACACATAAGAAGAAATTAAATTCCAAAAAAGAAATAAGGACAAGAATGGTGAAATATAGCATTGACTAGTCACAACATGGATGTGAAGAGGAAATGTTAGTTTAGCAAAGAAGAGAGACATATTCTCTTGACTTAATGGACACATTGAGGATTTCGAGGGTTGAAATAAGGATTGACAAGGCTAACAATGAGAAACTTGTTAAGGACAATGAGAATATTTTCAAAGCATAGGAAAGGAAAGAAGAAGTGAATGCATTCATATTGTAAAGCCCTTCAAACTTGTAAAGGAAAAGGAAACATGATTTGGGAGCTATTCATAGGGATAGGAAGAGTCCCTTAGAACAAGAAGAAAGAGTAAGTGGAGTAGATTGGAGCAGATCCAAAAAAGGATAGAGAATTCCAATTAAAGATATAGTAAAAGGGGGCACTCTATTAGACACTTCAAAGAAGAGGGCCAAGGCCCATGAGTAGTACCTTGAATAGTATCACAAAATGTATAATCATCATCATCACAATGATAGAAGGAGGGAAGAGGAATATTTACTAGAGAAATTTAAGAAATCTAAGCCTTGTACATTTGATGGTGATCTAAATTGGATCCATGAAAATTATTGGAGTTCTATGACTGTTTCAAATGATGACAAGCTTCAAAACTTGTGAACAAAGATCTATCAGGAAATAACCTCTGGATAATGGTAATTTGCAGCCATCACAGAGCAATGAGGACCTATGGTCAAAGCGCACTGACCATTGGCCCATGGGGACTGTACATGGTGCAAAAATAATTAGGAGGCTCAGATAAGAAAATAAAGGTTGTTTCTAATGCGCGATTAGCGCAAGTGCATCATTGGGAAAAACCCCTGGAGAAGGAAAAGCCCCGAGTGCTTGGTCACAAGGGGAACCATGAAAGCATGGGAAAAGTGCTAAAATGATAGGTGGGTCCCGTACTTCAAAACTAGTAGAATATCGAAGGCATTTCAGGTGGTAAGTGGTTTTGGTAGGGGAACGAGTGATTCCATACGTTGCATGACGCGTGTCTGGCGGATGAGAGAGAAAATCGCTCTCATCGTGGGCTAATGTTCGAGCAAGTCAACCACGCGATAAGAGCAATAACCATGGGGTTTGGATACCCTAGATCTAACAATGGATATTACACCCAATGGGAGACCAGATTGGGAGGGAGAAATAAGCTACGGTGCAAAAGGGTTTGGAGTTCGTTTTAACTGTTGACTTGGTAGATGAATAATTTCACGAAGTAACTGAAATAATGAACCGTTGAGGAAAGCTGGCGCTCAGTTCATAGGGAGACAAGTGGCCACCTCTTTGTGAGATGTTACATAGTGGCGATGACGCAGAGGCAGGGAATTCCAAGTAGATAGCAACAAGTGATCCGAAGAGATGAAAGAGGAAGCGAACAATCATGAGACAGATTGGCTTTAAACTACGAATAGACAGAGAACAGAGACGAGGAATAAGGAGATAGTGAGAGAGAGAGACATAATAGAGAGTGAAGCAAGAAGCAGAGAAGCGAGCACTATAGAGCTAAGGCAACATCGAGCAGACAGAACTAGGCTTGAGAGGTTCAAGCCATCCCCATGAGGATATTTGTCGGGAACTATGTACCAAGTTGGACTCATCCCTTTAAGACCAGTTGAGGTTGAGACTTGGTAAGGGGGAGTCCGTGCACTCTAGTGGCTTGGGGAATCCAAGGACCACCCTACCAAGCATCATCTATTCTAAGAGACACAAATTGAGCTCCTCTTTGTAAAATCTCTGCTTAAAGACACAATAAGAAGAGGCCACCACTGAAAGCTGGACCGGAGACGTAGCCCAGGAGGATTGGGTGAAATCCTTATTAAATTGTTGTGTTTTGCATTTGCTTCCTATGTTTCTCTTACTGTTTTCCATTTTCCATTGTCTGTGTAGTTTGCAATTTTATCGATCCATTTCCTAAGATAACATAGACACACACTAGCACATGAGTCTATAATACCTGCATTAATCAATTAACTCAGATCACTCGCAAGTGATTTTTAGATCAAGTGGTATTAGAGCTCTAGGTTGTTAAGGTTAGACAAGCTTGTGTTGGATTTAGCTGTTGAATGCTAATCAGATCAAAGATCAAATTAGGAGAAGGAGAGTTGGTCGAAACTAATCCTGAAATTGGAAGAGTCTATCCTCAGAAGACAATGTCAGAGGAAGATTTTGTGGGGCCAGATCCTCAATTTATAGATAGTTTCCTAGCCATAAGGTCCATGGTAGAGGAAATGTATAGGGACTTTAGAAAACATAAAGATGAAGATTCATCAGGCTCCAAACAAGACAAATGAGAATATGAGTCTCTCCTCCATCACCACTCAAAAGGAAAAGGGAAAGAGGAAAGCTTTCTCACACCTCCTAATAGCCCTAAACATAAAAATAAGGCATCCTTGATTAAACTAGATGTTAAATTTGATTTACCAATATATGATGGAGAGTTGAATGCAGAAAAGCTGGATAATTGAATTAGACAAATTGATGTTTATTGCACAATGTAAAGTATTGATTCAAACAAGAGAAAGATTTAGCTGGAAAACCTACGCCTTAGAGGCACTGCCTTGGTTTGCTGGGAAGGCAGGACCCAAGCTGACATGAAAAGACATGGTAAGACTATCTTTGTCTAGATTGAATTTGTTTCTCCAATCAAAAAGCAGTTCTATCCATTGGCCTACATGCAACAAGCCATGATGAGCTAGCAAACTCTTTGACATTTGAAAGGGCAAAGTGTACAAGGTTACACCAAAGAATTTAGGAAGAGAGCATTGATTCTAGGAATCTCATTAGACTCACCTGAGACTCTGTTGAATTACATTGGTGGTATACACAGCTACATGAAGCACACTATCATCATGTTTAATCCCACTAGTATAGATGAGGTATCTATTCAAGCTACACATCTAGAAGCTAGAGGAAAGAATGAAAATCTAGAAGTTGGGGGATCATCCCAACCCACTGCAAGTATGAATAAGGAGAAAAGAAAACATAAATGGAAAGAAAGGAAGGCCAATACTGCACAGAAAAGTAAGGCTTCATGCACTCACTATAAGAAGGATGGGCATGATGATGAGCACTATTGGATTCTGCATCCGGAGTGAGACCTAAGAAGTTCGAGGGCAAGAAGAAGAAGATTGCTGCAGCTATTTAGAAAGATTTGGGGTCAGACTTAGGAGATGAAACAACTATTGTAGCCACAAGTATAAAAGGTTGCCAGATTTAGAGAATACAGAAATCAAAAAGCAGGTGTAGGAGGTGCTCGAGAAGGGGTTCATTAGACCTAGCACATCACCATGTGGGTCACCAATTGTTTTGGTGAGAAAGAAGGATGGCTCATGGAGAATGTGCATTGATTACCGAGCACTGAATAAGATAACAATCAAAAATCATTATCCCCTTCCTCGCATAGATGATCTATTAGATCAATTGAAAGAAGTTGTTTATTTTTACAAGCTAGACTTGCATAATGGATATCATCAGGTCAGAGTTGTAGAACAAGATGCATGGAAGACTGCTTTCAAGACAAAGCAGGGATTGTATGAGTGGCTGGTTACGTCTTTTGGTTATGCTCCTACTACTTTCATGAGAATAATGAATGATGTACTCAAACCTTTTCTTGATGATTTTGTTATTGTGTATCTAGATGACATTTTGATATTTAACAAAACATGGGAAGAGCATTTAAAGCATGTTAAGTAGACACTAGATGTTTTTAAAAGAGAAAAAATTATGTTAAACTCTCGAAATGTGAATTTGCAAAACATCTTTGAATTATTTGGGACATATAGTAGGGGTTGGTGAATTATTTGTTGACATAACACGTAAACCTATATGTTATCATTCTGAGACATTTAATTCTGCAGTAGGTAACTATCCTACATATGATAAAGAATTGTATGCACTAGTACAGAGTGTGAAAAAGTGGAAACATTACTTAATGGGCAAAGAGACAGTAATACATACTGATCATCAACCACTTCAATATCTAGACTCCCAAACTAAGCTGCAGCAATCAAGACATTATAGATGGATGGGTTTTCTACAACAGTTTCATTTGGTCATCAAATATAAAAAGGGCATACACAATAAAGTTGTAGATATGTTATCTAGACCCATTATAAATGCATCTACTATACTTAAGCATAATTATATGTTACATGAGAGCTACATTGAACAATATGCTCAAGATATAGAATTTAAAGATGTATATGCAACTTTAAGTCAAGGAAAACGAATAGAAGAATTAGATTATCATGTAAAGGACCGACTCTTATCCATTGTGAGAAGTTATGCATTCCACAAACTGAAAGAGTGAAGATAATTCGAGAAGCACACACTTCTCTAATATCAGGTCATTTTGGGGTAAGTGAAACAGTCACATAGCTGCAAATATTTTGTTATTGGCCAAAAATGAATGAGATAGATTCTAGATATGTAATAGGGTGTACTATGTGTGCTAAAAGCAAGCCCAGCAATAGAAAACTAGGCTTGTACACTCCATTACCAGTTCCTTCTCATCCTTGGGAAAGTGTTTCAATGGATTTTGTTGGAGGACTGCCTAAATCTAGGAAAGGTCATGATTATCTACATGTTGTTGTGGATAGGTTCAGAAAAATGTGTATTTTGATACCTTGTAATAAACAGATTATAGCCGAATAGACTGCAAAACTGTTCTTTCAACATGTATGGGTTCATTTTGGATTACCCACCTCCATTGTATCTGATAGAGACACCCGATTTATGGGAAAGTTTTGGTCAAGTCTGTGGGAACTGATGGAAACCAAACTAAAGAAAAGCACAACTTTCCATCCACAAACCGATGGCTAGATAGAAGAAGTCAACAGGACAATGATCTAGTTACTCAAGGGATATTGCAGTAAGCATCCTAAGCTTTGGGATGAACATTTGTGTTATGTGCAGCATGCTTACAACCAAGCAAAACATTCTTCTACATAGAGATCTCCTTTTGAGACCTGTTTTGGTTTCACACCTAGGTCACCCTTGGATTTTGTCTTTGGTAAGGACACAATAGTTGAGGGACACAATGATGTGGACCAGGAAACTAGGTTTCATTGAATAGATTCAAGAGATTCACCAGGCAATACAAGAATAGTTGGAAAAGAGCCAAGCCAAATATAAGGAAAGGCATGACAAGCATCGGATGGTGCTTAGTTTCCATGTTGGTGACCAAGTCTGGTTTTATATCAATAAAGACAGGATGTAAGGTGAAGGTAAAAATCTAAAGCCTATCAGGTATGGACCTTTCAAGATACTTGAGAAAATTGGTGAGAATGATTTTCGCCTTGACCTACCAGCTTACATGCACATCTACTCAGTCGTAAATGCAGAGAGCTTGAGACTATTTGAACCTTCGTTAATTGAAAACCCTGAAGAAGAGAGTCAAATGCATTTTATTGATGACATGTTACCTAAATATCTTAATGAATTGCAGGAAGACACAGTTCTGGATAGGAAGGTGAGAACGATGCATAGGGGAGATTTTGAGTACCTCGGAGTTGGGCTCAAGGGTTCAAAGCCAAGAAGTGCAAAATGGATAGAGATTGGACAAGTGAGACAATTGTACCCTCACTTAGTCGATGCTTGAAAACCAACTTTTGGTGGTCCAAAATCTTTTTTAGTGGGAAGGTCGTGATTCGAATTGGATCCATGAAAATGATCAGAGTCCTATGACTGTTTCAAATTATGAAAGACTTCAAAACTTGTGAACAAAGAGCTATCAGGAAATAACCTCTGGATAATGGTAATTTGCAGCCAGCACAGAGCAACAAGGACCTTCAGCAAAAGCATGCTAACCATTGTCCCATGGGGATTGGGCATGGCACAAAAATGGTAGTTAGGAGGCTTAGATCAGAAAAAAAAGGTTGTTTCTGATGGGCAAAACCCATCGAGAAGGAAAAGCCACGAGCGCATAGTCACAAGGGGAACCATGAAACCATGGGAAAAGTGTTAAAATAAGTGGGTCTTGTGCTCCAAAACCGGCGGAATATCGAAGGCATTTCGGGCGGTAAGTGGTTTTGGCATGGGAACAAGCGATTCCATACGTTGCATGACGCGTGTCTGGTGGATGAGAGGGAAAACCCTTCTCATCACGAGCTAATATTCGAGCAACTCAACCGCATGATAAGAGTGATAACCATGGGATCTAGAGGCCCTAGATCTAACGACGGAGATTACACCTGATGGGAGACTAGATTTGGAGGGAGAAATAAGCTACGGTGCAAAAGGGTTTGGATTTTGAGTTAACCGCTGACTTGGAAGATGAATCATTTCACAAAGTAACTAAAATAATGAACCATTGAGGAAAGTTGGTGCTCAGTTCATAGGGAGACAAGTGGCCACCTCTCTGTGAGACATTACATAGTGGCGATAACACAGAGGAAAGGAATTCCAACTGGGCAGCAACAGGCGATTCGTAGAGATGGAAGAGGAATCGAACAATCATGAGACAGAATGGCTTTAATCCATGAACGGATAGAGAACAAAGACGAGGAATAAGGTGACAGTGAGACAAAGAGATAGAATAGAGAGCGAAGCAAGAAGTAGAGAAGTAAGCTGACCTATAGAGCTAAGGCAACATCGAGCAAACATAACCAAGCTTGAGAGGCTCAAGCCATCACTGTGAGGATATCTGTCAGGAACTTAGTACCAAGTTGGACTCATCACTTTAAGATTAGTTGAGGTCAAGACTTGGTAAGGGGGAGTCTGTGCACTCTAGTGGCTTGGGGAATCCAAGAACCGCCCTACCAAGCATCATCTGTTCCAGGAGACTCAAATCGAGCTCCCCATTGTAAACACTCTACTTAAATACACAATAAGAAAAGGTCACCACTGAAAGCTAGACTGGAGACGTAGCATAAGAGGATTGGGTGAACTCCTTATTAAATTGTTGTGTTTTGCATTTGCTTGCTGTGTTTCTCTTACTGTTTTCCATTTTCGAGTGTCTGTGTATTTTGCAATATTATCAATCCGTTGCCTAAGATAACATAGACACACACAAGCACATGAGTCTGTAATGCGTGCATTAATCAATTAACTGAGATCACTCATGAGTGATTTTTAGATCAGGTGGTGAGGTAATGGGAGCAGAAGATGTCAAATCATGGCTACTCGGGATAAAATGTTTCTTCAATCATAACTACTCTGAGAATATGAAAGAAAGGGTGGCTACCTTCACCCTAAAATGTAAGGATTATATATAGTGGTAAGATCTAAAGATTGTATATCGCATAAGAGAAGAGGATCTACCATCGAAAGAATTTGAGATACACTTTAGGAACAATTTCCTGTTAGAAATATATTTTGACAAAAAGTAAAAGGAGTTTTATGAGCTCAAAACATGGTAGATGTTGGTGACGCGTATGTTATAAATTTCTAGAACTGATTTAGTATGTGACATACCTTAAGGAGGAAAATGAAATGGTGAAAATATTTATCAGTGGGACACCACAATCCTTCAAGGAAAATACTGAATTTGTTGGGCCACAAACCTTAAAGGAAGTGGTAAAAAAGCTAAAGCACTGCTACAAATAATTAGGCATAGGACAAAGCTTAAGGATGATTTGAAGGAAAAAATGAATTTTGGAATTGAAGGGAAAAGGAAAGGAAATTGAGGACATTATCTAGGGAATAAGGCCAACTTTCTTGGGTGAAAGAAGGGGATGAGTCCTGGAGGAAGCCCATAGTATGTTGAAAATGTGGGGAAAATCATTTGCATAAAGACTACCCCTAGGTATGGAGAAATAAACTGGGATTGCATGATGTGCACGAAACATAAACAGTATAGAACATAGCCTAAAACGTAGATAGAACCCACACGACCATGGAAAATAGACGAGTTGGTCACCTAGAATCAATGATTGAGAAGTCTGACTAGGTACAACAACATACCCATTTTATTACTATCTAAAGTAGAGTAACTAAATTATGAATAAATTGTACAAAGACTAAATGAAATTATGTAAGGGCTCGATTTAAGGTTTTCGACTTAAAGAATTGAGAAACACCTAGAGCCATGAGGATGGTATTATTGAGATTATTGAATGTTTATGTAACTCATGTTTCAATTGGTTTTAGGCATGGGTTATCATTTGGATGGCAATTGTGCATGGTCATGCGACCTCCTTATGGTTTTGTATCATTGTCATGAGCTATTATGAGATTTATTTATTTTCTTCTTTTATCTTCCATGTTTTGGATCTTTGTAAGCTTGTTGGGTAGGAAAGTAAGATAATGGAGCTCTAGGGAACTATTGAGTTGAGCCTAATGAGGAAAGTACATATGAATGGAACATGATGTATGTGTATAGGGATGTTGAAGGCGTAAAGGAGGATTATGATATTCAATTGGCTTGATTAAATCCAATATAAGAATAAATGAACAGTGACAGAATAATCATGGGAATGCCATAAAAAGGGAGGTTCCCTACTTTAAAATTGCATGACCAACATGTATATGCACAAAAATGCATCCCTATATTTTGATGCTATGAGAAGAAAAAGTTGTTGCTGGAATGATGGGAGTATAGTTGGGAACTATCGCAGTAGCAAGGTTTTCAACTTGCAAGAATTTAGGAATTGGACAACAAATTCCTTGGCAAAATTTTGTGGCTATTGATTCCAATCCCATGCATTCCTTGCATGGATACAATAATTTCTCTCTTGACCTTATGACATAATGATCTAGGTGGATATTGGTGCCCACCTGTCTATTACACCTAGACCTCTAGTCAGTTTAATCAATTTCCTTGATTTTAGTAGCATTAACTATTTTTAGTAGTGTTTTGGGACTTGAAGTTCCACAATTGTTTTGACCCTCTAAATTGTGTTTTTTGAGGTTTGCAACAAGCCCATTTCCATAGGTAGGCTGCTGTCACAAATCCTATTTTACTCATAGAGATATTTATAACGAGGTATCAAATGTGTGAATAGAGATCATATGATCACATTACGATCCCAAGAAGTTGGCTGCCGAATTAACCCCAACAGGTCCCACAAACTCTTGGCATTCCATAACCTAGGGTTAGGGTTTTGGTTGTTTATGGTATCCCTTTGCTTTTCAATAATAAAAATTCCCTTGAACCTCATTGTAACAATTTTTAGAGGAATGTAGCTACCGCATCTCTTCTAAGAGATAAGCTACCATTGCCTAAGTTAGTTTATTTCCATTTTGTATCTAAGCATATTTCAGTTCTTTGATATTAATGAAATGAATATTTATTTCTGCTTCATCTCTCTGTTTATGTTTATATTTTTATTTTGGTGCATTCATACATGAGTCCAGATCAATTTATCATATCAGTCTTCTCTTTCTTTGTTTTTCTTTGCATGTCTTAAACAAGGTTAGGGTATATGGAGTTAGGGCTCAAACTAGTTGAACCTTTGCAAGAGTAGCCTCACAAACCCTAGCGACCTCCCATGGTGGAAGAAAAAAAGACGAGGGAGTAGGATATCCTTTCAAAATATTTCTTGAGGAAGCCCTCAAGTGATAGAAGAACACAATTATGGATAAAATTTCCCAGATCCTTCGGTGGATTCCTAGAGGCGACAAATCTTCATCTGGCAGCCACTCTGGAGGAAACACTCCCTTCAAGGTACAAGTAAAATTTGACTATTCCATATTTGAAGGCTAGATAGATGCATACATTGTAGATCAATTGTTAAATCAATTGGAAGGATACCTTTCAGCTTATAATTTTTCCAATTAGGAAAATATCACTTTTGTAGTCCTTAAAACCAACCCCCATGTCAAGGACTAATGGGAAACTTATTGTGAATAGAGGGACGAGAGAGAAACCTCAGTATTTTCATCTACACCCACTTGGAATTCTTTCTTAGATGCCATTAAGCAACAATAGTAGCCCGTGGGGAGCTATGAGGACAAGTACATATAATGTACTATGTTGCGTAGCAAAGGGATCAAGATGTGCATGAGCTAACGAATATTTTCCGTACCCTGCGAACAAAGTTGCATATCAAATATTTTGAGAAGCATATAGTTCTCAAGTATCGTAGTTGATTGAAAAAATGCATTCAGGAGGAAACGGAGTTCCTGAAAATCTCCTCGCTTGGTGCATCATACCAATATGCTGCCAATATTGAGCAGAAATTCAAGTAGAAGAAGTGAGACTTTTGATGTTGGAACCCAAAGAAGAGAAAAAGGCGCCCCCAATCCATAGAGAAAAGGGTATATTTATGCCATGATAACTGAGGAAAAATCCTCAAAGCATAAACCTAATAATAATCGGAAGGCAAACAAGGACATTAGAAAGATGTGTGAGTTCCATAAAACTCCCACTCACAACATCAATGAATGTCACGCGAAGAAAGCATTGGTGGTTGAGCTAAAAGATTCAAAGATGGATGGATGCTCTAACTCTAAGTGGAACCTGACAAGGGAATTTACAAGGGAAAGTAGATCATTGAAAAAAATCCACTATGATGGTAGCCATCACCAAGCTCCGAAAGGTCGGACCTTAAGATCCAAAGGAGGGGGAGTGCCTCTTCCACTTGTAGATGTGGGTAAAGGGTTTGTCAGTGAAGTTCATCATTGACAACAGGAGCCAAAATAATATGATCTTATCCGAGGTCATTAAGAGGTTAAATTTTGCAATGATGACACACCCATATTTGTACACCATCAGGTGGGTCCACCAAGGACGAGATCTTCGTGTCAGCTAGTAGTGTAGCCTCCCTTATAGTAGCAATACATTTACAGATGAGGTATTATGTGACGTTTCCTATCTGGAAGTATGTGATGTCTAATTAGGTCAGCCATATGTATGGAAGTGTCAAGTTGTATATGAATCTAGACCTCATTCTATTATTATTATTTTGGATCATAAATTGTATGGGATGCTAGAAGTAGCACCGCCTACTACCCTTTCTTTGATCTCTGCTAAACAATGTAGTTATATCATTTTTGAGACTGGGGGATTTGTCCTCCTTATGTTTCACCCTCACAACAAGAGGAATGGTGTGGCTACATCCATAGCCTCTAGACAGGGCTCCTCCACATATCAACAACATATAGACAAGGTTGTGGAGGAGTACAGGGACATATTTACCTCACTCACAACAATATCCCTACACTGTCAAGTCAAGCACTCCATCAAATTTACCCCAGGAATTCCCCTACCTAATGGACCAATACACTGATGCTCTGTTCTGAAGAATGATGAAATTGAGAGGAAAATTCAGGACTTATTGCAGAAAGGGAACATCAGGCCAAGTTCATCACCCTATGCGAGCCTGATCATGTTGGTATAGAAGAAGGATGAAACATGGAGGCAATGTATTAACTATCAGATGTTGAATAATATCACTATCCAAAATAGGTATCCAACCCCACAGATTAACAACCTTATGGACCAACTCAAGGGGGGGGAATATTTTAGCGTGATTTAATTGATGTTTGGTTATGACTAGGCACCAACTGGACCTTCTGATGTGTGTAATACTACCTTCAAATCCAAGGAGGGCCTTTTTGAATGGTTGATCATCCCTTTTCAGGTTGACAAATGTCCCTGCAACCTTCATGTAGATGATGGACGACATCTTGCAACCCTTCACCAACTGGTTCATGGTAGTGTACATGGACAACATCCTAATCTTCAACCAGAGTTAGGAAGAGCACATACACCATATTCAACAGGTTCTCCAAACCCTGCGACAACACAAAGTGTGTGTGCAATTTTGGAGAAATGCACTTTTGGTATGGCCTAGGTTCAATATCTATGGTACATCATTAATGAGTGGCCTGTGCATGTGGACCCAGCCAAGATACAAGTTATTTGAAATTGGCCAAACCCAACCACTCTGATAGAGCTCTGCAACTTTCTGGTTCTTGCTAATTTCGATCACATGGTCATGTTGGAATTCTCTGATATCACTTGGCCTTTTGGTCAGGTCACCAAGGATGGAGTGAACACAAAGTTATTTTGGTATGAATCCCAATCTAAGGTGTTTTTTAAGTTGAAGCATCACCTCTACTCTAAACCAATTCTCACATTACTAGATATAAAGCAACCATTTGAAATTGAGACAAATGCCTCTCACTATGCTATTGGTGGAGTTCTTACCCAACACAGGCATTCAGTGGCATAACACAGTGAGACTCTTTCAGATATAGTCTAAAATTATCCCACCTATGACAAGGAGATGTATTCCATTGTGTAGATCTATTGATAATGGAAACATTACATTATTGGGAAGGATATGATCCTCCACACAGACCACCGACCCTTGCAATTCATAAAAACATAATGAAAGTTGCAGAACGATTGCCATCAGAAATGGTCCACATATCTCTAACAGTTCCATTTGACCATTAAGTATAAGAAGGGTAGCACCAATAATGTTATATACTACCTTAGCTAATAGTCAGTTATGGAATTGACCATTATGCTTGATTCTTGTGGACACGAGACACCAAGATGGATAAATATTTACAAGAGTGATCCAGAATTTGACACAACATACCAAATGCTTTTGGAAGGTAAGCGAGTTCTAGAATTTCACCTCTAGGACACACTGTTATGCTACTTGGGACACCTCTTTGTGCCTTCAAGTGAGTGTGCTAAGATGATTTGGGAGGAGCACTATAGTCGAGTCACAGGACAGTTTAGGGTAGAGAATACAGTGGCAGTGACACAAAGGTATTTTTATTGGCTGAACCATCAAGAGGATGTTAGTAAGTAAATTATATCTTCCACTACCTGCGCCATTACGAAGCCTACAATCAAGAAGCAAGGCTTATATACTCCTCTTCCTACTCTGACCTAGCCCTAAGAATCCATCTCTGTGGATCACATGTTGGGCCTGTTAGCACCTAAATCCACCTTAGGTTAATGGAAGGCAAAATTCAGGGTAACCACAAACCACACTCAGTCTGGTAGCTAGCCCTACCAGAATAGGAGAGGGATCTCTCCAAGTCATGCTCAGTAAATAGATAAATGAAAAGGCCTGAGATGACTTTCAATGAACTATTTATCTTAGGCTAGTAAGTGAAAATGGATACAAGAATTTTTTTTTATGAATGACTATGTTTTTGGGATGTTATGGGACCACTGGACCTCAATGAACAGAGAACTTAATACAAAGGCACGGATTACTTCGTGAGGCAAGGTAGGCGGAAAGCCTAGCAATTTAATTTTAAGATAGTGCGGAATGGAGAGATTGATTAAGAGGGTGAAAAGGGCATGGACAACATGAATCCTTTTCAACAGAAGAATGAACACTAAACATGAAATTTTCCCACAGGCAGAGCAATAAAATTGAATTCTACCTTAGCTAAGTTAGAAAATTTCAATGGAAATGAATATGGAATGAGCTATGAAACATAACAAGATATATATGAAACATAAGAGACACATTTACTACACTCGAAACCACTTGAATCTCATGAAACAGAGCCACTGCCTTTCATTAATCCTCTGTAAAAAATATACAATGCAGGAACAAAGTTTCTTTCCCACAGTCTCCCAGAAGTTACAAGCCAGCCAACCCTTTGCAAATGGTTTACATACAATATATAGAAAGTTCTAGGAAGATATAGAATGCCCAAGGGTTGGGGAGTTACTCGAATCATTACAAACTCAAGGTGGAGAGCCAAACAACAGCTACAGGTGCAGCGCCACAAACATGACAAATGGCTTGGGTGGCCCTTTGCCTTCCTTTGCCACTTGGATAACTGACCATCTGGAGTGAAAATACTTATAAAACTGCCTTAGGTTCTGAAAAACTGAAGTACATATGAGTGGGTCCACTTACAAAATGTCCGGAAGCGAAATTGCGTGAAATGGAGGCATTCTGGCCCTTTTTCCTATATGCGCCATGCCCTTTTCCTGTATGCGCCGCACCACTTCGATGCCAGTTTTGAGGCACTTTTCAGAGTCCAAAATGTGCCCATGTGTGCTTGTTGGAAAGCCTGTCCTATCTAATTTCCAACCCAAGTGGAATTTTTGAATTTTGAGCTCATTTTCCCCTCCAAATATTCATTCTCCCAATACTGCTTCTTGTGTGTCAAAATAGGGGCCGTGAGGCCATTTTTGAGTGTATTTTTCCCTTTTGGTGGCCAATATATTCTCCAATTTCTTGCTCCCAGTGCTAGTAATTTTGATTTTGCATTTTGAATCCAAAAAATCAAACCATTTCTCATTTGGAGCTCCCAGGCACATATAGAGAAAAAACCTGTTTTTGTGCCAAATATTTGTCATGTGACAAAAATTTCCCCAAATTCCTTGAAACTTGGGCTGGAAGTCCTCTATGAAGTGTTATTTCTGTACCAAGGAAGCTTCAACCAAGATTTGAAGCCGATATTGCTCTTTTGCCTCTTTTTCTTCCTTTGTTGCTTTGCTCAATTTAGCCTTCAAGCTCCTTATTCGGGCCTTTGCGCTCATGTTCCATGCCCTGTAATGACAAGCCATCCTCCTCAGTATGGCTTTGTCCCTGCTTGCCTTCTCCAGCATTTTCTCCAAGTGTAGATTGATCTGATCCAACCAAGACTCACGGTCGTTGTTGATCTCTTGCTCCAAGGTAGTGAGCTCAATCCCACTCTGCTGGACAGCTTGTCGATTTTCACGGATGCTTTGCAACTCCATGATCGTCTGTTGCTCCTGAAGCTATTTGTTTCTCTACTCCAGATACTTGATGACCCATCTAGCCCTCTCGAAATTTAGTATCAAGTCTTTGATCTCCGTGTCCTGCTCCTGAATTGTCATCCTGAGTTTGGCATTTTCTGCCTCTGTCTCTTCATTCAGAATGAGGATGACATCAGTCTCCTGTGCACCTGATGTCCCCTTATCATGCACGAGTTCCTTCCCCTTGTCCAATACCTGTGTAGTCGATGTCAGAAGTGAGGCCCCTTCCACCCCCGGTGGAGATAACACTCACTTTGCTACTGCAAATAAGTTCCTACTGCCTTTTTGATATGTCACCAAAAATGGCATGATCATGATCTCATGGCGCTCATGCTGATAAGAAGGACCACTCAACTCCTGCTCGCGCTCTAATAGTACATATGGTGTGCTGAAGAAGTCACGGGAGATGAATTCCTCCCAAGCAATGCCTTGCAATCCCAACTGATGATCTACCAAAATCCGGATAAGAGCAAAGTGATACACACTGTTAAGCTACTGCTGAGGGGTCTTATGTAGCATGAAGGTGTTCATCCTCTCTATATTCCTGCATATGAAAAATGGGAGGTTCATCATCCTCACCCTGGTAAAGTGCATGAGCAAGTGGATATGATAGGCATACAGTCTAGAGAACCTCCCCTCACATCTGAAGTATTTCATGATCAATCTCATGAGCGAAGCATACTCATTCTTCAAGTATCTGAAGGGAAATACTCTTGTGAGCTCATTCAAGAATCTAGTTTTGATGTAAGGCTCATAGTATCGCCTTTCCAGCTTCTTCTTCTTATGCCACTGCTCCCCAACATTTGGTATACCTGTTGCCACTGATATAGTTTCGGGTGTCAATGTGAAAGTGACCCCGGCCAGGGTAGACTGACCTCCATGTAGATGAAGCACAAATAAACGGGCCAACTCATGATGAACTCTGACATTTGTCACCCTTTGACAAAACTCGAAACATGATAAGTACCGGAAGGATGACATGGCAAGAGGGCATGCTTGTAACTCGGTGAGGGCATTGGGTTCATCCCTGACATGTTTGCCACTCTTGTGGTGTCCCTTGGGAGCTTGCTCTTCTGAGGATGAGTCACTCTATGTCTCCCTCTCATACTCGGATGAATGCTGTGATGACATGACTACAATGTCGGTTGTGATTAGGCTGCCCCTTTGATGATGGTGTGAGGTTGGGTGCCTTTGTAGTATCTGTTACCAAGGGGAACAAATGAAACAGGGAATGTTAGGAAGGGAGTGATGAAATGGGGATAGGGTTTATAGGGATAACTTTGTTAGGGGTGTGGGAAGAGTTTGGGGCATTGTGATGGGGTAGGGTTTAGAGTTTCTATTGAGAGGAGGAGGAAGAAGGGAATATGATTTTGGTAGTGTTAGGGTAGTGATAATGGGGAAAAAATGACATAGGGGAATAAGGGATAGGGGTAGGGTAGGAAAAATAACCTTGGCAGCAACAACATTATTACACAACCCTAGCAAGCTGGTTTTTCTTTGGTGTCTTCTTGTGTTTTATTAATGGAATGTTTTTGCATTCAATCACCGGCAATAATCCACCATAGTTTTATCGAATTTGCTACACAAATGAGTTTGAGAGCCTACCTTGCAGTTAGAGGGGCTTCACAAATATTTTGAGGGAGTTTTGGCATGTTCTGGGTGCTTTATCTCTGTGGGTCGTGCCCTGTCTGTGTGCGCCGCGATCGTTATGGGCTTGAACGGTGGGGGAGTATTGTGTGCGCCGCGTCCTGCGTGTGCGCTACACCTTTGCCTGTGTGCGCCGCGCCCTTGTTTTCACCTCCAACCGACTTCCAGATCCTCGTTTGCTCGTCGGACTGTATGCACCACGCGCAAAGCCTAGTGCACCGCGCTCTAGGTATGCGCCGCGCCCTCAATAAAATTACACTGTGGGTAGGCTGCGTGTGCGTCGCGCCCTCTGTGTGTGCTGAACTCCTGTTTATATGCGCCGCTCTCTGAGATCGCCTCCAATTCACTCGATCGCTCACCAATGCACACTCACACCTCTCCAATACTTCTCCAAGACTCATAATGGAACAATGCCTTTGCTTTTGACAAAAAATGGTATTTATAGCCTTGGAAGAGATGGGTTTAATTTTTTCCTCTTCAAAAACCCATTTTTCTAATGTTTGAGTTTTGCACTTTTTCACTGACTTTAAAACACACTGATTTTCACTTTCCCTTTGAATTTTTAGCTCGAATGATGCAATTTTTGGCACTTTTTGTGGGGGTTGCGAGATAGGACATGTGGCCACGGAAACCATGACTGCATCTGAAAAAATCACATGACGACTTTTTTGAAAATTTGGTCATAAATGACACTGTTTGACTTTTCTTCAAAACAGAGTTTTGAAGAAGAGTCGGAGTCTATCCACATGATGATGAAGCTTTCTGAACCATAACTATGTAAGGAACTCACTCTGGCCTGCATGGAGCTACTGGACATGTTCAAGTACCAAATTGATGAATTCCTAGACCTAGACCTCGAAATGACCTTTGTCCTTTAAAGGACCAGACCTTGACTGTCATGGACTTTGATGATGGTTGACAAAAGACCTGAGCCAGCAGGAGTCAGACATGAGGGGGGAAAATGACTATAATGACCTTCTCCATTAGATTATGGCATGCCCCTAACGGAATTCAATTGGGAGAATGGACCGGGACACCTAATCATGAAATGCATAAAGAGTTTTGACCTCTGACGGAGGACTGCCCAGACCGACTCTAACATTGGCTCCAATGGGGGATGGTAGCTCCTTGGAGGTGCCAAGAAAAACAAATATTTGGAGGAGCTAGACAGTGCCTTCGTCCATTGGGCTATGGAGTCATCATTTTGATAAATAATACCGGACTCTGACTCATTTATGAAGCTGAAACGACAAAAAAACTGACTCAAAATTGACATTAAAATGACTTAAAGACTAATTTGAACAACTCTAATGAAACTGAAATAAAATGGTATTTACAATGATAGTGGAAGCAACATTTGATAACTTAGAAGTGGTACCACTTGAGCAGCCGACCATTGATCGGTCCTCCTTGACAATCCTCTTCGTTTATTTCCTTAAGAAGAAAAGCATTCTTCCCTCGATATGTTACGATCTTGAAAGGACCTTTCCAAAGGTTCTCGAACTTACTGTGCTTGCCTTTCTCCTCATTTCTTGCATCCCACTTCAGCACTACATAATCCACCTAAAATTTATCCACCTTTGCCTTTCTATCATAAATTTTCTTGATTTTCTCCTGCAATTTGGATGTGTTCTTGAAAACTTCTTCTCTGGTCTGCTGCAAGTGGACCATTTGATTCGGCCTCCTTTGCATGGGATCTTCTTCACTGTCAGCCTCCTAAAGAAGTTTGACAACTAAGGTAGCGAGAGAGGAAGGAAATATTGTATCAACTCCATAAACCAACTCAAACGGTGACGTACCTATGGACTTCTTCTGGCTGACCCGATCTGTCCAAAGCGCATTTACCAACCTTTTATGCCAGCCCTTCTTGTTCATTTCCAGCAACTTCTTGATTATGTTGACCAATGATTTGTTTGAAGATTCTGCCAATCCAGTGCCTTGCAGATGATAGGCAATTTAATGACCCAAAATAATGTGATATTTATGACAAAATTCTACCATCCACTTTGATTTGAAAGCTGTTGTGTTATCGGTGATTAGCTTGTTCGGACAACCAAAATGAGACAAGATGTTAGTTTCAAGGAATGAAATGATCACTGCATCTGTAGCTTGTCTAGTGGGGATCACCTCAATCCATTTTGTGAAGTAATCTATGGCTGTGAGGATCCATTTATGTTGCCCAGAAGAAGCGGGATGAATTTCACCAATGAAATCCAACCCCCATTGCTGAAAAGGGGCGCTCACCTCTATGGGCTTGAGTGGTAGAGGCTATAACTTTCACTTTCCTTCAAAAATTTGACACTTATGAAAGCACTTAACCATCTTATATATATCAGCAAACAATGTTGGCCAATAGTACCCTGCTCTCAAAATTTTGTTCGTTGTTGACTTCCAAAAGAGGTGACCTCCACAGTCTCCTTGGTGGCAGTCCTCCATGACTTGCTTTGCTTCCTTTTCCACCAAACAATTTAAAAAAAATCCATCGGGATATTTCCAATACAGTGCTGAATTAAGAATTCAGAGCTTGGTAGCCTTCAAGTTAAGTGTTCTCGCTTTGTTTCTAGTCATGCCGGGTGGAGGTGACAAATTTTTGAGTGCATATATGATATCAGAATACCATGGAGAAAGAGCAAACATTTCAGATATCTGAATTGGCGGTTCTTCATCGTTCTCATCAGAAAAAGTAGCGATTAGATTTATATCCAAAGCATGCAAGTTTGATTCAGCCATTAGCTTCACCAATCCCTTCCCTTTCACCAGTTTTGTGGGCTTTATTTCTATGTCATATTCAAGCAAGGCTGCAATCCACTTGCCTCTTCTTCCTTCCGGATCAGCCTGCACTAAAACGTCCTTTACAACAACATTAGGAACATAGGCCAGAACATGGGAATGTAGAATATACACCAGGAAATCTTTCAATGCCTTCACAAGTGCAAGAGCTTGCTTTTCAATAATGTTATACTTTAAAGCTACATCTCTTATAGCTCTGGTGAAAAATGCAATGGGTCTTTCATGATCATCCCTCTTCTGCAATAATACCACTGCCATAGTATGCTCCAAAGCAAATGAAAACAATATGAAATCCTGAGTATAGTCTGGGCTTACTAGAACTGGTGCTGAGGAAAGAGCCAATTTGACCAAATTGAAGGATTTTACCGCCTCTTTCATCCATTTCATTTGGATGTCCTTCTTAAGCATGTTTGTCATTTCTCTTAGATGCTCTGCGAGATTAGTTACAAAGCAGCGGAGGAAGTTCATCTTGCCATTGAATGATTGTATCTTCTTTTTATTCCGGGGCAGATCTATTTGTTGAATTGCTTGCACATGTGATGGGTCAATACGGATGCCATCCTTGGAGATAATGTGTCTGAGTAGTTTACCTTCTTCCATGGCGAACAAGCTCTTCTTTGGATTCAGCGACAAGCCATATTTTCTGCACTTTATGAAGACAGTTTTGAGATGGTACATGTGCTCTTCATCATATTTAGAAAACAACGTCAAATCGTCCAAATACACCACCAAAAAGACATCCTTCTCATTTACAAAAGCCAAGTCCATAGCACGCTGAAATGTGGCACCTGCATTCTTCAAACCGAAAGGCATTTTCGCGTAATGAAAGATCCCCCATGGAGTGGTGAACGCTGTCTTGTCTCGGTCATCCTCATGGACAAAAACTTGGTTATATCTGGAATAACCATCAAGCAGTGACATGCGAGATGCCCCCACTACTTGCTGAGGTATATGGTCCATTTTGGGCAGTGGATAGTTGTCCTTCAATGAGACTTTGTTAAGATTTCTGAAATCGATGCATAAGCGAATCTCCCCTGTCTTTTTCCTTACGGGTACCAAGTTTGAGATCCAATCTGAAAATCTGACTGGCATAATGATCCTTGATTTGTACAACCTATTGATCTCCTTTTCAATAGATGGCAAAAACTTTGGATTTAGCCTTCTCAACTTTTGTCTGAATGGTTTTTGATTAGGCTTGATGGGTATAGTGTGCTGAATTATATTGGTGTCATACGTCTTTAAGTCGGAATAGTCCCAAGAAAACACATCTGCAAATGAAGACATCAAATGGATATATTTGTCCTTGATATTTGGCAGCAATGCTTTGGACAATTTTACCAATTTAGGATTCGTAGCTGTCCCGATATTGACCTCTTCCATACCCTTCTCTGTTGGCTGCAATGTTGGCTTGCAGGCTACATCATCCTGATCGAAGATTTCTTCTAGAGGTATCAAGCCTTTGGGAATAATGTTACTCTTCAGCCGCAACACATCCATTTCATTGATCTGCATTTCATCTGTACCATTGCCTTTTCCATAATCATTTTCTTCATCAATTGAGGCCTCTTTAAACTTGCCTTTGTTTGGCAGAAAATCATCAATATCATCATCATCTTGGAACACTTGCCAATATCTCTGATTGTCTGGAACGGTTGGATGGTGCTTGACATGGATTTCAAATTTGTTACTAGAGTTCATTGGGATTTTCAAACTACTTGCTGCCTTAGCAAGAGCATCGGCAATGCTATTTTGTATGCGAGGCACACATGTCAAGGTGTATTCTAAGAATAATTTCAAAATATCTAGGACTGTGTTATAGTAGGCCTGCATCCTAGGATGCTTTGCTTGATATTTTCCTTTGACCTGCTTGATAACCAATTCGGAGTCGCCATATATTGAAATCCTCTTAGCATTCAGCTTTCTTAGAATCTTTAGGCCAGCAATCAGAGCTTCATACTCAGCTTCATTATTTGAACATTCAAAAGCCAACTTGTAAGAGCATACCCTTACATTACTAGGGACCTTGTTTGGGGCGGAGAAGGGGCTGCGTACCCAAATTCCTATTCCAGCGCCATCATTTCCTACTGCTCCATCAAAATGCATGCTCCACAAACCTTCTTCCTCCTCTTACAAGTGCTGGAAATCTGTTTGTTGTGCCTTGCCTGCTTGTTGTCCATTGCTTTTAGCTCATTGCCCAACGGTATTTTGTTGTTCTTGTTCCTCTTTCTTCAAAACTTCTCTGAAATTTTCTGTTATTTCCGGAATATCATCTGCTTCTACCAACTGACTATCTATATCATTTAAACTATCTGAATACAAAACAAAAGACTCTAAATCTATATGTACATAGTTAATAGGATGATTTTTTAGTTTCTTCTTGCTTGTGATCATGTACTTCATTTTTTGTTCCCGATATAATTTCCTCATGTGTCCAAATACTGGAATCGTTGCATAGGAGAAATCTAGCTATAGTGTCCCTTTTAGTTTCGCTACCCAAGACCTAGAAAGAAACATGCCAAAACTTGGAGGAATTTCTGCCACCACAATATCCATCAAAACATTCTTCGTGGGGAGTTGATCCAAACTCACAACCAAGTCTTTGATGAGACCTATACATATTACTCTACTGGAATTGAACGAATAGAGATCATGATATTGTCGGGTGATGTCCAGACCAAGCTTGACCATGATTATCTTGGGCATGAGATTGTGAGAGGCTCCGGAATCGAACATGGCATTATGTAAAACAAAATCATGCAACCTTAAACTGATGTAGAAAGGTAGCACATCGCTGTCATGAGACTCGCCATTTGATGCTGGCCCAAAAATCATTTCAGGTTGATCATCTTCGACATTTAGCATGTCGGACATTGGGTCCAAATTTAAAATTTTAGATACTTGTCTTTTATAACTGTTGTTCTTCAATATTTTAGTCAAAGGGATGGATATTTTTAGTTTGGAAATCTCATTCTCTAAATTGAAGGTGGGAATCCTTTCCACCTCTTTGACCGGGATTTCTTTCCTCTCCCTTTCTTGGGATGTAACTTGTTGATGTGCTGGTTCTGCTAATGTTGATTTGCTACTTTTCGTTTCAACCACCTCCTTTCCTTTCCTTTGTGTACTAGTTGAATCATTCTTTGGCGCTTCAACATCCTTATTTTTTTGAATAGGTCTAACTAGCACATCCCTGCTTCTAAGTGAATATCACTGCTGTTGGGCGGACGAAGCATTCATGTAGCCTCTTTGGTATTCATCTGATTGCTCCTCCAAGATGGTGTCGCTTGCTAGAATGAAATCTCCATCTTTGTGTGCAGCTGAATTCTTTGCATACTTCTCCTCTTCAGTGAGATAAGTAGGAAAATGGTCAGGAATAAAGAGATGATTTTCTTCGCCTATTACATTCCCGTCTTCATCTGATTCCGATCCATGCACAAAATTTTGCTACAAAGGTGTTTGTACTGGTTGTTGTACAATCAGCTCTTGAGCTCGCTGATCTCTCTATCTTATTCTATACTGTGGTTGTTGCTGGCCACGGAAGTTATGATTTCTATCTTGTGGCTCTGGTTTGTCAAGTTTCACTCTCTCAAGCATCTGCTCTACCTTTCGAAGTAGCTGATCTAACGAGGAAGATTCTTCCTTTGCAGTGACCTTCTTTTCTGCTTTTTCTCTATCCCTCTTGGTCAGCAGATTCACTTCAACGTTGACTGCTATCTTCTGCATGTCTTCCATTGTAGCCGGTTCTCTTTCTCTCAATTGATAAGCGATATCAGCATCAAAACCATCCGGGAACTTTAACATGGCTAGTCCCACGAGTGGCCTTAGATTATCTGGAATTTCATTATACACTGTATTGAATCTAATGCAATAATCTTCGACCAACTCACCAGCGTTTCTCTTGATTTGCTCATATTGGGACAGAATTTGAAGAGGGTTCTTTTTCACTTCCCAACGGTTTAAGAATTATCTTTGTAGGTCTACCAAGGTAGTGATACGTGTAGCTGGTAAACCTCTGAACCATTTCCTTACTTCACCCGCAAATGTTTGTAAAAAGAGTGTCATCGCCACGTTTTCCGCATCTATCTCATGAAATTCATAAAATTCTACCATTCTGTCCACATGTTGCTGCGTAGTAATGCCATTAGGAGTGCCATCAAAGAATGGGATTTTTCTTTGGTAATCAGTGGGCATATCATCTAAAATTTGAGGCAAAACAAGCAGTGCGAAAAGTGTAGCCATCACTTTTGGTGGATTTGTCCTCGAAGGTGTTGGAGGAGTGTGCACAGTTTGTAAGGGGCTAGCAATGGGAGTTTGAAGCTAAGCTATTATGTAGTTATCAATAGACTGGTTAGCCCTTTCCATCTCCAAGTCTACAAGAAACTGTGGATTGTGGATAGTAGAGTCAACCGCTCTTTCGGACTTGGTCTCAAATAATGATAATTCAAACTGCTCGTCAAACTCTAGCTCTTCAATATACTCAAAAATGTCCGGGCATGAATGAGGTTTGAGCACAGGCAATATAGAGCTTGCTTGATGATGATTTCTTGAAATCAAATTGGGATTTTCGTAGATGATCGGAGGGTTGGGATCTGGATTAGCTCTGGTGTATCTTCGAGAAGCCAGCGTGCTATTAAGAAAAATCAAAGGACACAACCTATTTTACATCAGCCTATCAAATCCTAAACTTATCATTCAGAAGCTTAGAATTATTAAGAAGGAAGGGGATTTGATTTGTCCCTAGTGGAGTCGCCACTATGTTAGCACCTAAATCTACCTTAGGCTGAAGGAAGGAAAAATTCAGGGTAACCACAAACCACGCTCAGTCTGGTAGCTAGCCCTACTAGAACAGGAGAGGGCTCTCTCAGAGTCATGCTCAGTAGATAGATAAATGAAAAGGCCTGAGATGAATTTCAATGAACTATTTATCTTAGGCTAGTAAGTGAAAATAGATACAAGAAATGATTTTTGTGAATGATTGTGTTTCACAAAAATTTTGAGGGAGTTTTGGCATGTCCTGGGTGCTTTATCTCTATGTGTCGCGCCCCTGTCTATGTGCGCCCATGCTCTGGGTGTGCGTCGTGCTCATTATGGGCTTGAAAAGTGGGCGGGTGCTATGTGGGCCGCGCCCTGCGTGTGCGCCACGCCTTTGCTTGTGTGCATCGCGCCCTTGTCTTCACCTCCAATCGACTTCCAGCTCCTCGTTTTCTCCTCGGATTGTATACGCCGTATGCAAAGCCCAGTGCGCTGTGCTCTGGGTATGCACCATGCCCTCAATAAACTTACACTGTGAGCAAGCTGCGTGTGCACCGTGCCCTCTGTGTGCACCGCGCTCCTGGTTATATGCGCCGCGCTCTCCGAGGTTGCCTCCAACTCACTCGATCGCTCACCAATGCACACTCACGCCTCCCCAATACTTCTCCAAGACTTGTAATGGCACAATGCCTTTTCCTTTGACAAAAATTGGTATTTATAGCCTTGGAAGAGATGCGTTTAATTTTTTCCTCTTCAAAAACCCATTTTTCTAATGTTTGAGTTTTGCACTTTTTCACTAACTTTAAAACACACTGATTTTCACTTTCCCTTTGAAAATTTTGCTTGAATGATGCAATTTTCGACACTTTTTGCGGGGGTTGTGAGACAGGACATGTGGCCATGGAAACCATGTCTGCATCTGAAAAAATCACTTGACGACTTTTTTGAAAATTTGGCCATAAATGACACTATTTGACTTTTCTTCAAAACAGAGTTTTGAAGAAGAGTCGGAGTCTATCCACATGACGATGAAGATTTCTGAACCATAACTGCGTAAGGGCCTCACTCTAGCCTGCATGGAACTACTGGACATGTTCAAGTACCAAATTGATGAATTCCTAGACCTAGACCTCGAAATGACCTTTTTCCTTTAAAGGACTAGACCTTGACTGTCAAGGACATTGATGATGATTGACAAAATACCTAAGCCAGTAGGAGCCAAACATGAGGGGGGAAATGACTATAATGAACTTCTCTGTCAGATTATGGCATGCCCCTAGTGGAATGCAACTGGGAGAATGGAGCAGGACACCTAATCATGAAATGCATAAAGAGTTTTGATCTCTGACGGAGGACTGACCAGACCGACTCTAACAGGGCCTTCCTTCTAGCAAGCATGGCAACTACTATGTTTTCATGCTCATCAATAGATTCTCTAAGATGGCCTTTATAGTGACTTGCAAGAAGAATAACACAATAGAAGCCACTAACAAACTCTTCTTTGAATGTGAATGGGTTTTCTGGGCAAGCCTCTAGTCCTTTTTGGATACCAAGCTCACTAAGTTCACAACCTTTCACCCCATAGATGATGGCCAAACAAAGGTTACCAACAAGATGATCGTGCACATCCTACACATGTACAATTCGAAGCACCCATGCACATGGGATGAGAGCCTCCCCAATGTCCAACATAACTATAATAGGGCTCTCCACAACTCAACTCACCACAACTCCTTTCAGGTGGGACTGGTATTCTAGCCATTATGTCCCATTGATGTTGCCATACCATTTGCAGCGTCTCAAGCATATTTGGTTCATTTCCATGTTGGGTGCAATATAGGGCATATTAATGCACCTGCATTTAATTGTCAATCCAAAATTTTTTAAACTTTGAGGCACAACACTGGAAATGCCAAAGATATCCCCCAACAACTTGCAAATCAAATTCTAGTCTAACTTGTGAATCAATCTCAAAAAATTAAATTACATCTTGCACTTCAAAGGAAAATCGAGAAAACATAAACACCCATCCTGACAGCTGAAAACAAGCCTCAATCTAACATTTGGAAAAGAATAGACAAGCCTACACAATTAGAAATTAAAAAAAGAAATCCTAATTATTGGTAGACATAAGGTAAATCCTAACTATTGTTTGATTGGAAACCAAGTAATGCCTGAACAACATTACAAATGGAGACTATAAATTCTGAAATAAATTCAAGATGAATTCATACCATTATCTATGTAAAGAAAGGCTTTAATTTGTACTAATTTTGTCTATTTCGACATTGTGTAACAAAATTATTTAATAAATTAAGGTATTATTTACTAAAAACATCATCATTCGTTATTAAATATGTTTACTTTGTAAGCATATTATGTGGACAAGGTGAAAACAGAAAACACCCTTTCTCTCTTTGTATGACTTTGAATAAAAAGATGCCCTGAAAATGATATTGGAGATGGAAATCTCTACTTATGGGAATACAAGAAGAAATAAAATGGTTGTTAGAACCATGATCTTCCAACCTTAAGTATGATATATTTTTCATCCATCAATAAATTCTCTCAATCATCATTATAAATTATCAATAACAGAAATATGTGACCTTTGTCCAGCATTGAAAAAATAAGTATGCAAGTTTAGAGATGTTTAGAATTCAATTTATCCATGCATCAATTCTTAATTCATACATATTTACTCCAAATCACAACGATTCCAATTAAAGTGAAATCGAAAGATAGGAATAAGTCTTGTACTTATCGAATACGAGGCCACAGGTTCCCATCAGATATAAATCAAATTTGGAAGACCAAGAGATTAATATTACGAGAGGAAAAATATCATAAAGCAAAGCATTTGGAATTAAAACAACATCGATAGATAGAAATCACATACCCTGTGCATCTTCATGCAATTAGGAAACAAAGAGATCAATCTTTAGAAAAAGTTTCATAACATGAAGTTGTGAAATTAAGATCAAGTAACAAAGTCTCAAGAAAAGAAAATGTCAACCAACATAATCAACACAATCTATGGAAGGAAAGGTACACTAATCTAAAAGGAATGACATGTAATCAATAAATAATTTTCTATAAAAATCCATTCGGTGCACAAAAGAAATTTTTCGAGCATTACATTCAAAGCATGACATCAATCAAGAAACGCTGATAAGAAAAATGTTTTGAAAAGAAAATATCCTGATCTAGTTGTACACACACTACTCACATAGTAAACGCAAAATTCAATATACTCACTCAAAAAACCATAACATACCCTAATATCATTAAATTAGTGTCATGTCAAGCTGGTCCTGTGAAAAACCCAGCCAACTCAAACCCTCTGCCAATGATTTAGTTCACACAAAGATTATAATCATAAATTGTATAACATAATTAAATAAAACCTAGTGTGAATTGCTTGATTAATCTTTGAAATCTCAGTCTTTAGATTGTGTAGGAAAAGATCAGACTCCAACAAATAGAGGGATCATTGCACATATTGACTATACTCACGTAATGTTACATTGGAACCATCTCTCCTTAGGCTAAAGACCGTATTTTAGTTTATATAGATATTTACATTACAAATTAGGCTATTAACAAGCCAATCGAATACAAAAGGAACATATCACAAATCATAACAGTTCATCATGGACAAAAGTAAGATCTACTTGTGGTGCAACTAAATTTCAAATAGAGGAGTTGAATCTGGTACATGAGGGAATTTTTTGTTAATTGTCTCATCTTTTCTCACTCAACTACTGGTGGTGAAAAATGAGTGTGATGTTTACCAACAATTGTTTCCCAAAATATCCTCAAATTTATATTCAAACTGACAGGTAAGCAATTTCCTCCAAATTTGAATAATTGAAGTAGTCTACGCATTCTTTGACTCTAGCATAGGAATGTGAGTGGAGGAACTTGATGCATGGTGGAAGAACCTTTCGAAGTGTGGGAAATCTATAACTTATAATAAATTGGTGCAAGAATCCTCATAAGTTTAGGAATCCTAATTGGTGTAGGAATCTGATGCATAGTATCAAGAGGTCAGTATAGGATCAAGGCCTAGTGGGATATGCATAAAAAGGTAATTAGTTAAGTTTAGACCTGTAAACACACGAACTATTATTAATGATGATTTTAATGTTTAAATCTAGTTAAAACAAGGCGATAACGAAAAATAGTAAATTCTTACTTTATTGTCTCTAAGAATGCACATAACCACATCAATAACCATTCAAATTAAACAAAATCATGAGGGATTTCCGAGTAAAAGGTGATATAAAGCAAGAAAAAAAGAGGCATGATAGCCCCCCATGTTGATCATGTTGCGTGTCCTCGTGCAAGAAAATAAATTGTTGTAGTATTTCTCCCTTGCAAAAAAAACAAGATCAAAACATGTATGGATGACCTTTACACTTGTAATAGTGTTCTTGCAACTTTGTGTAATCAACATTTCCTTTGCTAGATAGAGCTTGTTCTAAAAAATAGAGTGTATGACAGGCTATTAGTTTATTAAGATTGATTTCAAGAAAGTCTAACACCAGGGCTACCGTAGGAATACTAAATTTCTAGCTATTAAAATTTCCACCAGTAGCTTAGGGGAAACCTTGATCATAAGTTTTACTTTAATATCTGCAATATAAATATAATTGACATGATTTGAAAGACATGGTGTTAATAATAGATAGAATAATCCCTTCCCATAGTGACCATCTTACCATTATCCAACATATATTTGAATCTCCTCTTCTCCAAACAAAGTGAATCACCTACACTAATGGACCCACCTCCATAAAAAAAAAATTATTCCAAAAGATAACACCAAAGAATAATGTAGAAAGGATCTTAAATCCATTGTTAGATAAATATGATAATGAGTTCAGGGAAAGAAAAGAATGACCAAGTAAATCATAGTGTGAAATTAGATTTAATAGCACAACCATGGCTCTCCTGTGAGCATGCAGCTATAACCTCAACATGGATGCCTTTTAACCCCACAAAATTCTAGCATCACATTTATTAGATATGGATTCAAAGTTAATTGAAAGAATTTACATTTCTTTAGAAATTAATAGAAGGCAATGTCCTAGATTTTTAACAAGCTAATGACAGTGCCATTCACAAGAACTAACAAGAATGAACAAGCCGGCTCATGATGAGACCTCTTGTCTTCTAGCTTTTCAATTGAAAGCCATTACCCTAGCTTGGTGACCAGTAGCGTAATTTCATTCTTATTAGGACCCATGATCATGGTAGGTAGGCTCGTAAACTTTAATGAGTCATCTTATCCGTCAATTAATTTGTTTATGAAAAAAATACTCTAATTATGATTAACCTCGGATAGAGTTATTAATAGGGGGGGAGGAAAATCTGCTCCTTAAGAGCATGGGATGGTGTGAAAATCATTTAATTACTAATCTTTACTGGTTTATCCTTCTACCCTAAAGACTCATTTTAAAGATCATGTTAGGGTTCTCATAAGAGCTCATTAGGTTTTTATAGGAGTGATCCACCATAGGAGGATTTTCATCAATACATTTGAAGATAAACTTGAAAAGATTTCTTGGATGATAGTTTGTTAGAATGAATAGGCCAGAAGTAGGTTTTTAATCTTATAAATGGAAATTATTAAGCATAATTATAACAATACCCCTAACTGGCCCAATGAATAATATCAATCGATAATCAAAGTCACTTTATAAAATATGAGGCATTAAGAGCAAATTTTTTCTTACAAGTCTTACCACAGGAGTGCTTAATGACAAAAATTTCAATAGTTGTGCCTTAGGAATTGTGGTTTCATGAGTGTTGTTGTAACAATTTTATTTCAAATGACATTTTTATTAGCTTTTCTTACCTTACCCTAATTTAGAGAGAGGAATATCTCCTTCATGTGTATGAACACTTCCAATCTATCCAGGTGCATAAAATAATGATGAATATACTCACACTTAATTTTAAAGAATAAACTTCAAGACATACCAGAGTATGAGCAACCACCTGCTTTAATTGATATGGTACCAAGAGCTGTCAAATGATGAGGGAATGAGGTGTGTTGATGACTGCTTTAAACCATGATTCAATGAGGTCCACATGTTTATAGTTTTCCAACCCATACAATTCTTCCATATCTTGATGAACACTCTCTTGTAGGAATACTGAATCAGGTGAAAGACGAAAGAAAAATCCCTCAAATTCGTGCTCAAATATTTTCTTCTCAGATTGATAAGAGTGGTTGAAGGAGATTATAGGGATTTGAGTCTGAACAAAAATTTTAGAACATGTTCCAATTGAATAGTTCTTCTCCAATGGTATTTGAATCAAAGTTTCTTCCTGAGCTGAGTGTTCTGTAGTGATAGGAGATGTTTTCAAACTCACCTCTTCCCCCAACCTTGAAGATATATCATCATACTCAATAAGGGAACGAATGGGAAGAATAGATGTTTTAAATTATTGTGCAACTTGTTGGTTTGGATTAGGGTGTGGGATATGGTTAGGGTTAGGGTTTGAACTAAGGTTTGCACTAACGGTTAGGTCTATAATTTAAATTAAAGTTTTGACTAGGGGTAGTGATCTCGGATGGATCTTGTTTGAGTCTAGTTGAAGTTTTCTATGTAATTTTTGAAGACCAAGATGGTTGTAGATAGAAAAATTTCTTGACATGCTCAGAACTTTTTTGTATCATATGCTCACAAAATCAGTTCCAAGTCAAATATCTCGTCGCATTGATTTCGATGTTATATTTGGTTTTGAAAATGGCCTCTGTCTGAGGAAGAAAATGTGTTTAGAAGTTTTCCTGCTATAGGTAAAAAAAGTCAAAGTCAATGCAGGTGGTAGTGAAAGTCAAAAGGTCAATGGTCAATGGTCAAAGCTCTTGGTTCCATTAGTCAAAACTCATG
>APFE030076116.1:0-23551 GCA_000404065.3 Pinus taeda | reverse complement strand
ATAAAAAATTAGCTTGGTTTAACTATTAATTATGAATAAGAAACATATTATTATAATTATAATTATAATTATTAATTTGTTGGTTTAATTTTAATTATAATTATTAATTTGATGCTTTAATTTACCCCTTTAAATATGATATATTCCACATGAATACTAGAGGTTATAATTATTAATTTGTTATTTTAATTCCCTCTCCTTTAAAATAAGTTATATTAACATTGAATACCAAGGGTAAACAATGCCATGGATTCTCTTTAAATAAGTTATATTCAACATGAATACCAAGGGTCAATGCCATGGGTCAAATTAATTAGTTGGAAGTAATTTTTATTTTGACTTAACACTTTTTTTATTTTATTTTTACTTTTATTGTTTTATTATTTATGTTTACAAGACATGACACTACAACACAACTCTTCCATGCTAGGGTAGAGAGTGTCTCTTAAGGCAATTAAGTTTATTAATAATTCAAATTTTATATTAAAAGATTATATACATGTCCCCACTATTAGTTTAGCAACTAAATTATGATAGTTTTTATCACCTTATAAAAAATAAAAAATAAAAACCAGAGATGGGGTAAAGTTATGTTATGACATTTAAATATTTTGATTCAGTCAAATTAGCTAACAATAGAAATAAAAGTAAAATACAATTAAAAAATAAATAAAATTAATATGTAAAATTATTAATTAAAAAATTTTGACTACTTCAAATTACATAAAGTAAAAAATCAATTAAATTAATAATTATATTGGTCAATTATTAATAATTAAACTAACTTCAATCCATTTTAACTCTATCAAGGGTTGATATGGATCAAATCTCTTGAGGTGCAAACTTTTTTTTAGAGTGAAAAGGTATTCTATCTTTTCTATATATATATTTGATAATTGTGTTTCCATTATTAGTTTAGCAACTAAATTATGATAGGTTTTCTCACCCTATAAAAAATAAAAAATAAAAAATAAAAACTAGAGATGGTGTAAAGTTATGTTATGTTATTTAAATATTTTGACTTGGCCAAATTAGCTAACAAAAGCAATAAAACTAAAATACAATTAAAAAATAAATAAAATTAATATGTAAAATTATTAATTAAAGAATTTTGGCTACTTCAAATTACATAAAATAAAAAATCAATTAAATTAATAATTATATTACCAATTATTAATAATTAAACTAACTCCTATCCCTACTTTAATTATTGAAGGGTTGGATAGGGATCAAATATATTTAGGGCAAACTTTTTTTTTAGAGTGAAAAAAAAAAAAAAAAATATCTTATATATATATATATATATATATAGTGTTCCCCAATTATTAGTTTCACAACTAAATTATAATAGGCTTTCTCACCTTATAAAAAAAATAAAATAAAAAAAGTAAGGTTTGAATAGGGATCAAATCTCTTTAGGTTACAAACCTTTTTTAGAGAGTGAAAAAATATTTGATTATATAGTATAATACTATATTATATATAATATATATATATTATATATATATTATATATATTATATAAAACAATCTAAAGATATTGGAAAGTTATGTTATGTTATTTAAATATTTCGACTCCCTCAAATTAGCTAACAATAGAAATAACATAAAATAAATACGTAAAATTATTAATTAAAACATTTTGACTACTTCAAGTTATATAAAATAAAAAAATCAATTAAATTAATAATTATATTGATGTCACGTACCTACATACTTTAACATACACATAATTTTTTTTTTTATATGGTATACATCTAACACATATACACTATGGTTAGCAACTGCACATTATTGTACATCTAACACATATACACTATGGTTAGCAACTGCACATTATTTAAATATGGTTTATGTTTATGGCCACCCCACAGTGTATACGTGCCTAACCCGAGGCATCGTATATGTGGCAGGCAATGCATACATGGCCAGCCTTGTTTGACATCACATTGTTTATTCGGCAATCAATACATACTTATGTTTATTTGATAGTTGTATGGTATGAATATCTTATGTTTAATCTTCGAGTTTATCGAAGTTGTACTGAGCTCTTCTGTTGGCGCCTCCTGTGCAGGACATCTGGCGAGAGCATTGAATCTTGCCAGACAAACCATGTGAACAGAGCATGGTTGCTGTGCTTGGGCTCTTTCTGTGCCGGGCTTTTGGGTAAGGTCGCCTCCATCTACGGTGCACATTTGATACATGAGATCAAAGGTTGGAAAGGCTCCACATTTCTCCGCTGGGAACCTGGTTTATATTTGGCGCTCTCCAGATTATTCGAGATTTCTTTTTGCCATTCCATATTCTCTCGTTCTCTGTTCCCCGCTGCATGGACTTGTTCACTGCTCCGCTCCACGACCTCCGCGATTCCAGACTCCGGTGCCATCCGGAAGATCTTCAACTCCACAAGCTTCATGACCGAAGCCATCAGGTATTTTACTCCTCAGCAAAAGATCTGAAGCTATCATTTATTTTAATGTTTTTGCACAGAAGTCTCATTCTCGTCGTTGGCATGACAGGTTGCAAGCAAAGGGGTTCCGGCTTCTACAGCTTAGAGGAGAGATAAGCCCGTTGAAGCCCGCCGAGCTTATCCACAGGTATTTATCCGGTTCGCAGGCTTAGTTATCGGTTAATTCCCCTCTATCTTGGTTTCAGTTTTGCCAGAGGTTTTTCCTCTATGCTGGAGAAGAGACCCCAACCTTATTGTCTTTTGGTTGGCCGCAGGTCTTGATGGACCAACGCTCTTAACTATTCAAGAGTTCTGGAACTATTTTTTAAGAGCTGGGTCTTTCTTCATCTACGGTGATTTGGGCCCTTACCCATGTTTTTTTTCGAGACTGGAGTTTAATATACAACTATCTGTATTTTTATTTGGTGTATCTGTTGTGACTATAGACATGTTTTATGACTATCCTTAACCCTGGTTGGAACCAGCGCTTATTTACTTTTATATTCATATAGCTCGAGGCTATTGGTTTACTGTATCTATCTATTCCAGCTATATAATGTCTTGATTCTCTGTCATGGATACGAATGATTGTACTATAATGCAGCGTAGGGTTTATCTATTACCATATATATAATGTTTTCCTCGTTTTCCGGATTTACGCTGGTTAAATTATAGTATGCAAGCAAATGTATAGAGTAATCTACAGTTATCTTTTGTTTCGCCAATGTTTTGATAGACTTATGTATGGAATTCCCTCTGCCGTGCCAACATCTGAATCCTGTAGATGTATGGCCGGGTGGGTAAGGTTTTGAATGAATATATTTAGAGTCACTCTGTTGTATCATCCTCTGTTCCCATAGATGAATGGTCGACGGTTAATGACTCGTCCAGTCGAACCCTGAGTTCTGTATTATATATATATAACCATATACATTCGGTTAATCATATGTTTGGGGTTCTGGTTCATTATTGGCAGCCATTACATTCGCGGCCTCGGTGAATGCATATTTCTATTCTTTCTTTAATGCATGCAAATGGGTTTACTGTGCTTAAAGAGATATCGCTTGGTTCTGTTGCATTGTTCTATGCCCGTCTCTGTATGGTTTACACAGTGGATATAATACTCTTCACTTACCCACAGCATGGGTCTTTAATCTTGGATATTAACTCCGCTCTTCTTCATTACTTAGACTTGTGAAAGCCTCATTTGCCACGGCTATACTGAGTTCGGCTCCACGCCATTATGCCTTTCCTTTATTTGTTGACCCTCTGTTGGCATTTTACTTAAAGGTGTTATGGTTTCTATATAGCCGCTTGCGACCCTTACGGTCTTGATGTCATATCGACCCAGTTATTTTGGTTGCATGAAGATTTCAGTTTCCGTGATTCATTTTTCTCCAGACTATGTAGTCATTTAATTGATAAAGACAAGCTTATATTATTAACAGTCTGCTTCATTTGTTTTAAAGGTTCAACTGTTCTCAGCTCTTGAAGTTTTAACTATTCTGTTTACATTTCTTTCTTGCACAGAATATTATAGCCATATCAGTCTTTGGCCTTACGATTATACGGTTGTTTCCCGTCTTCGGGTTTACTTCAAGGTTGACTGTTCTTTATACTGATACCTCTTAGTTACACAGACACATTATCTTTACATCTTGCAATTAAGCTGTCTACAGTTATGCACAGACATGGTATCTCTTGCTCTTACAGCTAGGTTTTCTATTAACGTGATTTACTCTATAAGCTAATTATAATTAATTGCTCAGATAATCACAGTTGTACTATAGATAACCAGGCATATGAGGGTTCCGTTACTTACCTGATCCCCTCTGGTAAGTTGAATCTGGAACACTTCTCCTGCCAAATAGCTGTGTAAGGCTTGTTTTCCAGCCAACCGTGAGACCAGTCCTTTCAGACCTGAGTCTCCCCCCATGCTTATGCTTACCGGATCACTATCCTCAGTAAGCCAGCACTCTCTTTGTGCCTGACTATCTGGTCCTTACCAGACTTAGTCCATCTAGGGTTTTCTTTCCCTTTCTCCTCTGCCTGTCACTTCAACCTAGAGTTCTCAACCCACCTCCCTTTTCCCTGGAAACCCTTCCGGTTGGGAAAGGTGGTTATTTCTAGTTATATTAACTAACCTTTCTTTCCAATTCCCTTTTATTTTGGGAAGTCAGATATCTTCATGATTAATTCCTTTAATCATCAATCTTGTGCACATGTAAAATTAACATCATATCCTCAAAAGAAAATAAATTCTTCATATTATTTCAATTCAGTGTTTTACTGTAGTAACTTCTAAATAATTACATTTTACGGGGTCATCACATTTCCCCCTCCTGAGATTGGACATCGTCCCAATGTCTAGTGTCTCCAAACAATTCCGGATAAGCTTTTCGAAACAGCTCTTCGTCTTCCCAAGTAGCCTCTTCAGGCCCATAGTGCTGCCATTGCACTTTAATTTGGGTAATAACCCACTTCCGCAACTGAACTTCTCTCCGGTTAAGAATGCTCAGCGGCTCGACCAGAACTTCTCCTTCCGGTTCGACCTACAATCAATAACAGTATCAGTCTTTTGTTATAGATACATTTTCAACTAGTTTAGAAAAACAATCCTTACCCTTATATCTTGCCACTTGATCACATTCTTAGGGTCATAGATATACTTCTTAAGCATGGATACATGAAAGAAATTATGAATTCTAATGTGGCTTGGTAAGGCTAGCTGATAAGCTACTGGCCCAACCCTTGCCAAGACGTGAAAAGGTTCGAAGTATCGGGGTGCAAGTTTAGCGTAGCTGCTCCACTGCAGAGTACTTTTCCTTGCCTGAATTCTGATATAAACATGATCGCCCACCTAATACTCTTTAAACCTTCTTTTCCGATCTGCAAAGTTTTTCTGTCTATCCTGAGCGGCCTTCAGGTTAGCTTGCACCTTTTTGACCATATCCTCCATCTCCTTGAGCATTTCTAGTCCCAAACTTAACTTGTCCTCTGGGCCACTCCAATTTGAGGGTGTCTGACATTTCTGTCCATACAAGACTTCAAATGGAGACATCTGAATTGATGTGTGATATCCATTGTTGTAAGCGAATTCCACTAAGTGTAAATAGTCCTCCCATTGTGTCGGTTTTTGCATAACACATTCTCTCAACGTGTCTTCCACCATCTGATTTACTCTCTCCGTCTGCCCATCAGTCTGGGGATGGTAAGCAGTGCTAAAATTCAGCTGTGTACCCAATTCTGCAAATAGTGCTCTCGAGAAGGCGGATGTAAACTTCACATCTCGATCTGATATTATGGTTTTTGGGAGTCTATGAAGTTGGAACACATTTTGCATAAATACATGTGCAATTTGCACTGCTCGGTAGGTGGATTGTACTGGTATGAAGTGTGCTTCCTTACTTAACTTGTCCACCACTACCATGATAGAGTCATTGTTCCTCTTTGTTTTAGGCAGCCCGGTTATAAAGTCCATTGATATAATTTCCCATTTCCATTCAGGGATGGGTAGGGGTTGAAATAATCCAGCCGGGTGCTCATGATCCGTCTTGATTTGCTGGCATTCCAAACATCGCGCTAAATATTCAGCCACATGCTTTTTCATACCTGGCGAGTAATATTCCTTCCGAAGTGCAGTCAACATTTTCTGGTACCCGGGATGACCAGGGTAGTGACTGGTATGAAACTCATTCAATATTAAATTTTTGAGGCTGTTGTCATTTCGTACAAACAATCTCTTTTTGTAAAGCAGCATTCCATCCCTGTTAACCTCATAGTCTTGCGGACTTCCCTCACTGGAAAGTGACATGTGCCGCTTCATCTGTTGGTATTCAACATCTTGGCTTGCTGCTGTTTTCATCATCTCCAGCAAGGAATTTTCCCATCTACTGAATGTAACTTCATACAAACATTGCACCTTTCGACTCAGTGCGTCAGCTACCCGATTTTCCTTTCCCTTCAGATGTCGAATGTCAAAGTCGAACCCACTTAAGAAATCTGCCCAACGAGCTTGTCTTGCATTTAGTGTGGACTGGCTAAAATAATTTGCTAAGCTGTGATGATCTGTGAGTAGCAAAAATTTCCTTCCCAGAAGGTAGTGTCGCCACATCTTAAGCGCATGTATGACAGCTGCTAATTCCAAATCATAGGCAGAATACTTCTGCTCATGTTCCTTCAATTTTCTTGATTCATAGGCGATTACTTTCCCTTCTTGCATTAGCACACCTCCAACGCCTTCTCCACTAGTATCGGTACATACCACATAGTCCTTGTTCGGATCTGCTATACTTAAAACAGGAGCAGATGTGAGTAATTGCTTAAGCCTCTCAAAACTTTGTTGACATTCAGAACTCCATCTGAATGTCCTCCCTTTCTTTTGCAAGGACGTGATAGGGTATGCCACCCTTGAAAAACCTTCCACGAATCTTCTGTAATATCCCGCCAATCCCATGAAGGATCTGATATCCGCCACGTCTTTTGGCACAGGTCAATCCAGTATGGTTTTTATTTTCTCAGGATCAACAACAATTCCTTCCTTTGAAATTACATGACCCAAATACTGGATTTCTTCTTTATAGAAATCACATTTGTTGAGCTTAGCATACAACTGATGTTCTCGCAAAGTTTGCAGTACCATCCGAAGATGTTCCTCATGCTCCTCCTTAGAACGAGAATAAATCAAAATATCATCAATGAATATTAGCACAAATTTGTCTAGAAATTGATGGAACACATTGTTCATCAAATACATGAATGTGGCAGGTGCATTAGTCAATCCAAAAGGCAGCACTACAAACTCGTAGTGCCCATACCGGGTTCGGAAGGCTGTCTTAGCGATATCTTCTTCTTTAATCCTGATCTGATGGTATCCAGATCACAGATCAATTTTAGAAAATATTGTCGCTCCCTTGACTTGATCAAAAAGTTCATCGATCCGCGGTAAAGGGTATTTATTTTTAATTGTGAGCTTGTTTAATTGCCGGTAATTAATACATATTCTAAGAGTTCCATCCTTCTTTCTGACGAATAGCACCGGAGCTCCCCATGGAGATACACTGGGGTGGATATAATTTTTATCCAGCAATTCTTGTAGTTGCATCTTCAATTCAGTCAACTCTTGGCACACTCATTCTATAAGGTGTCTGCGAAACTGGAGCAGCTCCTGGTATTAACTCAATGGTAAAGTCTATGTCCCTCTTTGGAGGTAATCCAGGAATTTCTTCTGGGAATACATCTGCAAACTCTTTTATAACTTGGAGGTGTTCTAGCGGATTCTCCTTATTCTTGGTTTTCGCATAGCCCACCTGAATCGCATACACTCGGCATCTATTCCGGATGCATTTTTCCAGCTGAGATGTAGTGATTGGTCAGACCTGAACTAGTCGTTTAATTCCCTGCATTTCTTGTTCTATTCCAGCATCATCCTTGTACCGTATAACTTTTGTTTTGCAGTTCACTAAAGCCCAATGCTTTTCTAGCCAGTCCATCCCAATTAGGACATCATAGGACCCGAGGGGAAGTATATTAAGGTCTGCCACTACTGGCTGTCCTGCTACCACTATAGGGCAGCTTTTTACCTTTTCCATTACTCATCTTTTGGTCCCTGTAGCTAGCTGTACCAGCCAAGGATTCCTGAATTTTTCAGGCTGCAATTTACACTGTTCAACTATCTTTGGACTAATGTAACTTAAAGTAGCTCCAGGATCTATTAGAATAGAGATGGAAAGGTTTAAAATTTTACCTTCAAACTCTACCATGGTGGGCTGGTATTCTGCTTGGCGATCATCCAAGGCTGCATTAATTCTTGGCATACTTCGTCCCACGTCACCCACGGTGGATGCCTCATGAATCTGGGATATCTGGTCAGTTCCCTTCCTTTGCGGACAATTTTTGACATAGTGCGGTCCACCACAACCCCAGCATTGCACTGGGTGTCTGGTTATTCCCTCAGTGTCCATTTTGGCGGGTTGTTCACTCATTCTGGTTTCACCAATAAACTTGGACCTGAATGCACTTCTTGGTGCTGGCCTACTATTCTGGCCCTTGCTGCTTCCTTTGATTCCGCCGCTTCGACTCCCCTTATTATTTCCAACAGCTTTATTATTCTTCTTCTCATTCCATTTTCTGTTGGAACTGTCCCCTTTCTGTTTACTCTGTTGATAGCAGATTCTGGCCTTGCGAATCGCCTCATCCATGGTTCTAGGATTGTCAAATTCAATCCTTTCCTTCATATACATAGGTAGACTGTTGACAGACCATTGCACCTTGGCTTTTTCTTCTTTAAGGTAGGGTACATAGCGGAGCAAGGATGCGAAACGATTGATGAGCTCATCCATAGTCTAATGCCCCAACCGCAGATCATGGAATTCCTTCGCCTTTTCATCATAAAACCGTTCCGTCAAGTATCTCTCTTTAAAATATTTTTGGAATTTTTCCCATGTTATGGTTCGTTCAGTTACGCTTTTAACGATTTTTACTTCCTCCCACCACAATGTCGCCTTCCCTTGTAACTGGAAGATGGCCAACCGTGCCTTCAAGTTATGGTCATATTCATATAACTGAAAATATTTATTCATGTTGATTAGCCATGCCTCCGCTGCTTCTTCTTGTTCCCCATCATAATGCGGGGGTTTAATCTTTCGGAATTCTCTTTGCAGTTCCACCTTTTGACGCTTTGAGGTCTGCTGTTCTGATGCATTATCAGATTGTTCCTCTCCTTCTTCAGGAATTTCAGATTTTGTGTGGTATCGTTCCTCCTCCGTCATTTTCTGCTGTTCTGCGCTGGGATTAGCTAATGGCGGGATCTGTTTATCAGACAAACTTTTCAAAATCCTTTCGTGTTCCATTGTCAGTCATGCATTATCCTCCCAGAGCCAGGCCATCTCACTTTTCAGCTCTTGGACTGTTTCTAGTATGGCCAGATTCGTGCTGCGGGTCTCCTCACCTAGCTGCACCCACAATTCTGGATTGTCTCCAAAATTTGTTGCAGGCCCCCAATTGGCTGCAGGCCTATGCGGTGCGCTACCCGACCCTTGCATATTACTTGTGATACCTTTGTTGTTTTTTTTTTCTTCGTCTTGACTAGCCTGTACCTGGCCTGGTCTGATCATGCAACATATAACTTTGTGAGCTACTTGCACAATTCTGTTACTTCAACAAGATTATTATTGTCATAATGACCTTCTCATCTTTTAATACTTATTCATTTCCCAGAGGCCATAGTATGGGTAATCTGGGCTCTGATACCAATTTGTCACGTACCTACATACTTTAACATACACATATTTTTTTTTTTATATGGTATACATCTAACACATATACACTATGGTTAGCAACTGCACATTATTGTACATCTAACGCATATACACTATGGTTAGCAACTCCACATTATTGTACATCTAACGCATATACACTATGGTTAGCAACTGCACATTATTTAAATATGGTTTATGTTTATGGCCACCCCACAGTGTATACGTGCCTAACCTGAGGCATCATATATGTGGCAGGAAATGCATACATGGCCAACCTTGTTTGACATCACATTGTTTATTCAGCAATCAATATATACTTATGTTTATTTGATAGCTGTATGGTATGAATCTCTTCTATTTAATCTTCGAGTTTATCGAAGTTGTACTGAGCTCTTCTGTTGGCGCCTCCTCCGTGGGACATCTGGCAAGAGCACTGAATCTTGCCGGACAAACCACGTGAACAGAGCATGGTTGCTGTGCTTGGGATCTTCCCACGCCGGGCTTTTGGGTAAGGTCGCCTCCATCTACGGTGCACATTTGATAGATGAGATCAAAGGTTGGAAAGGCTCCACGTTTCTCCGCTGGTAGCTTGGTTTATATTTGGCGCTCTCCGGATTATTCGAGATTTTTTTTTGCCATTCCATACTCTCTCGTTCTCTGTTCCTCGCTACATGGACTTGTTCACTGCTCCGCGCCATGACCTCCACGATTCTAGACTCCGGTGCCATCCAGAAGATCTTCAACTCCACAAGCTTCACGACCGAAGCCATCAGGTATTTTACTCCTCACCAAAAGATCTGAAGCTATCATTTATTTTAATGTTTTTTCACAGAAGTCTCATTCTCGTCATTGGCATGACAGGTTGCAAGCAAAGGGGTTCTGGCTTCTACAGCTTAGAGGAGAGATAAGCACGTTGAAGCCCGCCGAGCTTATCCACAGGTATTTATCCGGTTCGAAGGCTTAGTTATCGGTTTATTCCCCTCTGTCATGGTTTCAGTTTTGCCAGAGGTTTTTCCTCTATGCTGGAGAAGAGACCCCAACCTTATTGTCTTTTGGTTGGCCGCAGGTCTTGATGGACCAACGCTCTTAACTATTCAAGAGTTCTGGAACTGTTTTTTAAGAGCTCGATCTTTCCTCATCTACGGTGATTTGGGCCCTTACCCATGTTTTTTTTCGAGACTCGAGTTTAATATACAGCTATCTGTATTTTTATTTGGTGTATCTGTTGTGACTATAGACATGTTTTATGACTATCCTTAACCCTGGTTGGAACCAACGGCTTATTTAATTTTATATTCATATAGCTCGAGGCTATTGGTTTATTGTATCTATATGTTCCAGCTATATAATGTCTTGATTCTCTGTCATGGATACGAATGATTGTACTATAATGCAGCCTAGGGTTTATCTATTACCAGATATATAATGTTTTCCTCATTTCCAGATTTACGCTGGTTAAATTATAGTATGAAAGCAAATGTATAAAGTAATCTATAGTTATCTTTTGTTTCGCCAATGTTTTGATAGACTTATGTATGGAATTCCCTCTGTCGTGCCAACATCTGAATCCTGTAGATGTATGGCCAGCTGGGTAAGGTTTTGAATGAATATATTTAGAGTCACTCTATCGTATCATCCTCTGTTCCCATAGATGAATGGTCGACGGTTAATGACTCGTAAAGTCGAACCCTGAGTTCTGTATTATATATATATAACCATATACATTCGGTTAATCATATGTTTGGGGTTCTGGTTCATTATTGGCAGCCATTACATTCGCGGCCTCGGTGAATGCATATTTCTATTCTTTCCTTAATGCATGCAAATGGGTTTACTGTGCTTAAAGAGATATCGCTTGGTTCTGTTGCATTGTTCTATGCCCGTCTCTGTATGGTTTACACAGTGGATATAATACTCTTCAGTTACCCACAACATGGGTCTTTAATCTTGGATATTAACTCCGCTCTTCTTCATTACTTAGACTTGTGAAAGCCTCATTTGCCACGGCTATACCGAGTTCGGCTCCACGCCATTATGCCTTTCCTTTATTTGTTGACCCTCTGCTGGCATTTTACTTAAAGTTGTTATGGTTTCTATATAGCCGCTTGCGACCATTAGGGTCTTGATGTCATATCGACCGAGTCATTTTGGTTGCATGAAGATTTCAGTTTCCGTGATTCGTTTTTCTCGAGACTATGTAGTTATTTAATTGATAAAGACAGACTTATATTATTAACAGTCCGCTTCATTTGTTTTAAAGGTTTAGCTGTTCTCAGCTCTTGAAGTTTTAACTATTCTGTTTACATTTCTTTCTTGCACAGAATATTATAGCCATATCAGTCTTTGGCCTTACGATTATACGGCTGTTTCCCATCTTCTGGTTTAGTTCGAGGTTGACTGTTCTTTATACTGATACCTCTTAGTTACACAGACACATTATCTTTACATCTTGCAATTAAGCTGTCTACAGTTATGCACAGACATGCTATCTCTTGCTCTTACAGCTAGGTTGTCTATTAACGTGATTTACTCTATAAGCTAATTATAATTAATTGCTCAGATAATCACAGCTATACTATAGATAACCAGGCATATGAGGGTTTCGTTACTTACCTGATCCCCTCTCGTAAGTTGAATTTGGAACACTTCTCCTGCCAAATAGCTGTGTAACGCTTGTTTTCCACCCAACCGTGAGACCAGTCCTTTCAGACCCTAGTCTCCCCCCAAGCTTACGCTTACCGGATCACTATCCTCAGTAAGCCAACACTCTCTTTGTGCCTGACAATCTGGTCCTTACCAGACTTAGTCCATCCAGGGTTTTCTTTTCCTTTCTCCTCTACCTGTCACTTCAGCCCAGAGTTCTCAACCCACCTCCCTTTTCCCTGGAAACCCTTGGAGTTGGGAAAGGTGGTTATTTCTAGTTATATTAACTAACCTTTCTTTCCAATTCCCTTTTATTTTGGGAAGTCAGATATCTTCATGATTAATTCCTTTAATCGTCAATTTAGTGCACATGTAAAATTAACATCATACCCTCAAAAGAAAATAAATTCTTCATATTATTTCAATTCACTGTTTTACTGCAGTAACTTCTAAATAATTACATTTTACGTGGTCATCACAATTGATCAATTATTAATAATTAAACTAACTTCGATCCATCTTAACTCTATCAAGGGTTGATAGGGATCAAATCCCTTGAGGTGCAAACATTTTTTAGAGTGAAAAGATATTAGATGCTTGTTGGCCCTTCTAGATCATGAGTTATGGATTTAGGTTGGTTAAATATACTTAAATTTGGAGTTGTAATAGTGTGACTTTATTTAGGTGAAATTTTGATTTGTGTTATTTAAACTAGTTTTTTTACTGTATATATGGATTCAACACCACTAAAAACCCAAAGGGAATCCCAAGGGCACTTAGATTGTGCAAGGTTATCAATCAAACTTGTGATTTCAATAAATTAGTGAGACATTTTAGATAAATTAGACCAAAACACCCACAAGAAAAACTTCTAAAACCTTGCACTATGGCTTAAATCTTATGGAGAAATTGTGTAGTTTGAAACTAAAATATATGTGAATTTATAGTTTTGATTCATTCTTACCCAAAAAAAATATATAAAGTTATTTAATATAATTTTGAGGTTTAACATAATTGATAAAAAAGATGTTTTGTGAAAGGTTATTAGTTTAAAATCATGTGGGTACACATTCACACATGGGTACTTACTTACTATGGGATTCTATTTTGACAATGTCATGGTTATTCAAGCCATTAACTTTTCACTATTAGATCTAGATCTTAGGATATGTATTTTTTTGTTTTTGTTTTTGAAGTGGTGTGAGTTCTAGGATGACATAACCCTTGGGTTAAGAAATGGTTTCTTTACTTTAGTATCACCGAGCCTATGCCACACCACCATAATGGAGTTTCTAACAAATGACCTTCAGATCACAAAGTGCATTAACAATACACACTATCAACATCTATTCTAACCCCAATAAACCCTAAAATATGTAATTTTTAATATTCAAAAAATAATTTTTGATTAACCCTTGGTTTAAAAAAAAATTATAACGCCTCATATTTTTTTAATTAAAATCATCTACTAATCACACTTACCCTCCATTACCCCAACCTTCAACATAGTTAAATTTGATCATTTATTTAAAAAATTGTTTTACAAATAATAAAAAATAATAAAAATAATATTAAAAAAAAATTAAAAATAATAACACTAGTAAAACCATAAAAAAAATTATTTCCAAAAAATAAAATATTATAAATCAAAGTTAAAATAGAATAATAAAATTATATACGGGTTAGTGGTTAACCCCTACTTACAATGGGTAGCCACTAAGTCTAACCTTGAATAATAAAATTATTATTATTATTATTGAGAGATATGGGGTTACTGGATAACTGCTACTTCTAGTGGGTAGCAAGGGTTTTTTAACACTGAGTGGACCCCACCCTAAGGGCATCAAGATTGTATTTAATGACCTAAACCCAAGAGCTTTGGGGATTCAACCTTATGACCTCCCATTGGTTAAAAGAATTTAATTAAATTCTAACCCCAAAATTCTCCATAAAATTGTAATTTGTTTAAATTATAAAATTCCTATAACTATTTAAATACATCATTTTAATAATCTTTCCCCAAATTTGAAGTAAATTTACTCAAAAATATCTTTAAAAACCAAAACCCTACATTTTTAAAACCCTACATTGAAACTATCCGTCACTAAAAACTCCATCATCACAAGGTGACATGAGAAATGGAAAAACTTATTTCGAAGTTGTTGAACAAGCTGACCTAAAAACGTCATTTGAGCAGAGTGTGAAGTTTTCGCCGCTCACTCTATCTATAAAATGAAACCCTTTGAAAAGAATAGTTCCATTTGAAACCACGAGAGGCGAAGCTGTGCTGTGAAAAATTTGGAGAGGCGTCGGCGCTGAATATTTGTCACTGCAACCATTTCATTTCAATGGCTCGTACATGGGTAAGTATCTTAACTAGTTCAATACATCAGTCTGATTTTCATATACAAATAACAAAGAGCTAAATATTCTGTGTCTATTCAGCCCTATCTGGAACTAAGTATTCTGTGTCTGTTCAGCCCTCTTTGGAAAAAGATAAGCCAATGGCTCCGACATGTGAACAAATTTTCCAGATGCAATTTGTTCCAAGGAGAAACGCATTAATTCAAGCATTAACAGCTGGTAATTACTCTTACCAATAAACTCTTACGCTTTTTAGACATATTCTGGTATCATGTAACATTTTAAGCGTTTTATTGTAGAGTTGGACATTTTATTGGAGAAATACGATCCAAGTAAGTGTTCAGAATCGCTTTTTAAAAGTAAAAATGGTTTTTTTATATTTCAAGTTGTATGGAAACTCACCGTAGAATTTAGTTTGTTTGCCCTAAAGACATCGCTTTCAAAGAAGTACATGGTTCTTGCTTTGAATTGGCTTTCATAGGCGTACATAGTTCTTGCTTGGAATTTGATCCGTAGAATTGGTTTTTTTTTCATAAAAAATAACTCTTATAACCATTTTTAGGTATATATAGTCCTGGCCAAGATTGGACCGCAAAACCTGTGCGCACCAAATCCAATCAATAGTACGAAACCTCCCCATATAACCCTTAAACCACATCCTCCCAACATTTTATAATATTTACCCTACACCAGTAAATCAATCTTGTGTGTCAGACTAGCATGTTTTTAAAAAATAGAATAAGAAGGAAATCAACTATCACAAATATTGTCTTCCAGCTGTAGCTCTTGCAATAACCTGTTCGTTTGACATCAGATCTAATCCAATTGCTTTATGGGTTTTGTTTTGCAGGCCAGGAACCATTATGCCTGTATGGTTACCCTGATAGCTCATGGGATGTAACCATAGAGGAAGATGTTCCATGTGAGGTGCCTGAGCCCTGTTGTGGAATAAACTGGCAAATGAAATTGAATATCTATGATTGGATCACTTCTGTGGCAATGCGCTCAGATGCTTGGCTATTGCGCATAATATCAGTACTCATTGGAACATATCATCTAGATCGTGGACAAAGGTAAGTCTTAGTATATTTCATTTGAAGACCAGGACCACAATTCCTTGTTAAAGATTTTAGAATATGGTGTGTTCTAATCTCATCTTTTATACTATCACAACCTATAGCTGGATAGAAAAACATGAGATTAATCTTTAACATTGATATTGCCAAATTAGAATTATGTTTTTATAAACAAAATCTGAAAGATAGCTATTTTTAAATCTTGAGAAGCATACAGAAATAGCTGAAATGCAATTTAAAGATGGATAATAACTCTCTGAATCAGTTCTTTTATTGGGATAATAACTAGACTTATATCTTAAAACAATACCTTTGATAACTCTCTCTGAGTGTTTATCTCAAAACAACGTTATTGATGAATCTTCTCCTGTTGTTTATGTTTTTTATGTTCTTTTGGCAGAGGTATACTATTTGACAAGATATGTAGCCTTGACACAATTTTGGAGGAGATAACGCTTTATTATACTAGAAATGATGTACCTAGCATTGTGCAAAGTATTTATTATGGGCAGAGCCTGATAAGCATCCCAGGAAATACTGGAAATCAGAGAAACAATGGAGAGCAGAAACAAAGAACGATTGATGAGAGAAATACTGGAGAACAGCAACACAAAAATATTGGAGAACAGCAACACAGAAATACTAGAGAACAACAACACAAAAATGCATCAAGAAGTAATGTAGATCAGTCACATGCAAGGAGCAATCTGATATGCTTTTCAGGAAATACTGGAGATCAACTACATAAAAGGAAGAGGAGCAGCCATATATTTTATACCAGGAAGGAGCATGGTCAGAAGAGAAGTGCGAAGCAGAAGGAAGAAAATCAATTTTTCCAAAGTAAAACCAGTGAAGATAATTGTGGTTTGTGCAAGAAGTTAGCAGGATGTGAATTTTGGATATTGTGTGACTTTTGTGAAAGGTGGTTCCATGGAGACTGTGTGGGTGTCACTGAGGAAGACTCAAAATCGATTGGGAAATTCGAGTGCCCTCTATGTAAACAAGGACAAAAGAAGCGTCACCGAGCAAAAGAAACAAAAACATGAAATGCTTTTGTGAAAAATGAACTTTGCTGGAATAGTAATCCATAGTAGATAGTTTGCATTTATGTTTTGTGATATCAGTATCCTGTCTGAGACTCTGAAGTTCAGTCTGTATTATTTTTATCCTATTAATTTCTATTATTCCCTTTTCAATTTATCTGCAATAGTGTATTGACATATATAGACTATTGACATATATATAGATACACCGACGATCTCAGCATAGTTTTTTTCTATATTATACATTACTACGTTGTACAGGAAACTAGGTATCACATTGATCATATCACAGGATGACTCAGCTTTAAACCACCAGTATCACCATAGTAACTAAGGATACCACCACAGCCGTTAGATATCAATTTTAAAGAAAATGACTATATTTCAATGGGAAAGGCTATACTTATTTTCGCTTTTCCATATAAATCATGCATCATATTTTTTTTATTATTGTGTTAATGTAAATATTAATCCCTGTGTATTTATCTGGTCATTGGTTGAGTGACTTTCTATATTATTGTTTTTCCATTTTATTTATGGGATATCACATTATTCTTGAAGAATAATGCCATATCAAGTACTATGTATTATCTAGTCATTGGTTGAGTAATTTTCTATTTTATTGTTTTTCCATTTTATTTATTGGATATCACATTATTCTTATCAAACATTGAATCAAAGATAGGCTTATAGTGCATTGTTTTCTTTAAACAATGACTAGTCTTATATATTCTATTTTTCTCCAGCTTCATTTTTCGTGGGAGTGCTCAGGAACTCCCACGAATAATGAAGCTGGAGAAAAATAGAATATATAAAACATAGTCTTTAAACCAGGTGGAAACGACGTTTATCTGTGATCCATCACTGGACGAAAACCTATGTTGGACAAAGAAGTTTGCTCTGATGCAGACATAGGAATAATGTCTAGTTTCAATGGCTCATTTTCGAATTTCAAGAAGGGTGCATTATGCAGATTCAAGAATAATACGCGGATTTCGTCTTCGCTTCCCATAAAGAAAACTAAGCATTAGCGCCATTTTGACATAAATAGAGTAGCTAGAGTCGCGAAAGGTGTGTTCAGGAAACATTACCAAATCCTTTCACTTCAATAGAACGAGATGTTAGTTTTTTGTTTTCAAATAAACAACCTGGATGATAAGAATATTCCTGGTGTTCATCTTCTTTACTCAAATAATCAACGTGTATGGTAAGAATATAAATTCCGGAGATAATGGAGTTTGGAGATCGTGATGCAGATATTATTATTGAAGATGGTGCTGTAATTTTAGAGATATTATTATTTCCACATTGACCTGGCCACTGAGGTTAGGGAACAACACTATCACGTTTTTCTATCAGAGTAACCAACACCATAGGGCAGATGACGAGGGAAAATAGCTCTCTCATTTACTCACAAGTATGTTTGAGTAATTTGGCTCTTAGTTTTTCCAGGATTTATTTCAAGAGTTGAAGGTTCTTAGAGTTGGAGCACAGTTGAAGGTCATTAGACATTTAATAAGAATGAACAACTAAATTTTACCTCCCACCTTGGGACCTAATCAGTGTCATTGAAGAGATTATAGTGGGAGGGAAAATCCCTAGGCACTCAATGCTATTTTCATAGCATTAATTTCAAAGAGGAATAATCTCTTTCACCCTATATCTTTATGTAATTTCCTGTGTAAGTTGAATTCTAAAATTTTGGTTGATCAATAATAGTCAAAAAGTATTTCTAAATAACAGTTTGGATAATGCTAGATTTATGGTGTAACAAATCTATCACCTTAGGAGACTAACTGATCTTGGTAAAACATTTTTTTTAAGCAATCTTACTCTATTGGTTGGCCAGGGCTAGTTCACCCAAGAAAATTCTCAATAAAATTAGAATTTTAGGTTTCTATTTCTTTGGAAAAGAAAAATACATAAAAGGATGAACATTCATAAAGAAATTGGAAGGATGGGGACTCAAAAACTTTTTCTTTTTTGCAAAGGCACTAAATGTCATGGAGGGTCTAATATTTGGAAGAGTGGTGTCAATGTTGGACATAATTAAAAAAGTCAAAAAATGGGTTTGATGAAAGACTAAGTCATGACAAGGAGGGTCAAATACTTGGAAGGTGTTGGTGTCAATGTTCCACATAATTAAAAAAAGTCTGGTTTGGTAGGTAGGGGATGGAAGAAAAAATAAACTTAACAGATGCCCTACTAGTAGGAGGTGACAGCCTCAAAAGAAATTCTTTGAATATGGTAGTGGTGTTAAAGTAGAGAGGCATTTATTTACTTTATAAACTAGTTGTACTAATTTTTTTAGTGCAATTATGGTTAGCACAATATTTATGAAATTATGATAATTACCTTTGATGCATATCTTCTTTTAACTAATTACAATATATCATTCAAGAATATACTTTAGTAATTCAACCATAAAAAACAATGGAACAATAGACATTAGAACACACCAAAGAAGATAAGATTTACTAAGGGAAAACCCACAAAGGGTAAAAACCTAGATCTATGGTTAAACGTGAGCTTCTCTTCAAAGTCAAGTCACCCAATTTGACTGTGAAATTTTCTCACCCATTTGGCCTAGGATTTCATCCCTCCTATAATAGTTAGTTGCCCCACAAATTTAGTCCCTACAAGAGCTTCCCTAGTAACCCATACATTTTGGTCTCCTATAAGATTTGGTTCAGAAAAATGTGAACCATAGAGAGAGAGACTAGTCCACATGTTTGAGTTGTAAGAGAGAGAGAAAAGAAATGTTTTAGCTTCCTTCATTGTCCTACTTTGTCCATGTCCTTCATTTGTTCACCGAGTAAAGACCTTGTGTGAGAGAATCTAAATGCCTAATTTGAGAAGGATACTTTTATATAGTAGTTAGTATTGAGTGAATGAATGTGTCCCTTAGTGAAGGCCGACTTCACTTGGAGGGAAATCAACTTGTCACTTTTGGAGACAATTTACATTTCAAAAAATCAAATTTTCATATTTAAAATTTACAATGATACATTGACTCAAAATAATTTTTTCTTTGACTCAAACATTTATAAATATTCTTTAGAATGAAAAATACAATTACATCAACTGCCCAAACGTAAATTATGAAGGCCAACCATAGTTACAAAGTCAACACTCTCTCTTAACTAGGGAGGTATTCATAATCATTGTTATAGGTGCCCTTAGATTAAAAAAATTTCTTTAAAGAAAACGTTATTTGTCATTACAAACATCATCATTTATTATCAACATCTGCTAGTGGCCATATCGGGGTGGTACAAAACCTATGGAAATGTCATGAGCATATCACAACTTACTCCTCTAGAGTGATTGGTCCTCGAACCCCATGACCTCATCTTAGGCCAAAATGTTGAAACCCTCAACTAGAAAACACTCACTCACCCTTTCTCATGAGCACTCTCAGCCATGACCTCACTTAACCCCTTTGTGGTTGGTGATTGGGTCTAGATGATAAAAGGTCCTCTCTACACACTATTTAGTGTGTGATTAGGTACTAGGACCTCACTCCACCCTTCTCCGTGTGCGATGAGGGTCCATGACCTCACTCCACCATTTATGGTGTGTTATTAGGGTCCTCCTACAAGAGACACTCACTCAACACTTCATGTTGCGCCCTCTAGGTCTCTTGGACCCATTCTCCCTTATGGGATAATATACATGTGCTCCAGAAATATCAACACTCCCTTTCAACAAGATGGGTGCTCTAGAAATATCAACATTCCCTTTCAACAAGAAGGGTAATCTCAGCAAGCCCCAACTTGTGTTTAAAGTACACAAATTTGTCTCTCAGTAATGGCTTCATTAGAACATGAATTATTTTCTCATCAATGGAGATGTACTCGATCCTTATTACTCTCCTCTGCACCATGTCATGGATGTAATGGTACTTGATCTCAATATGTTTCAACCTATCATGGAGCAAAACATTCTTTGAAAGCTTCACACAAATTTGATTGTCATAATGTATCATAGTTGGTTCCAACTCTTAGCCAAACAAACATGCAAACAACTTGTGAAGCCATACTGCTTTAGTAAAAGTCTCATCCAATTCATCATACTCTACTTCAACAATATTGAGTATAATAAATGTTTGTTTTGTGCTCATCCATGATATCATAGTGGATCCCAAATTGAAGCATACTCAAGAGGTACTCTTCGTGTGTTTAGAACTTCCTACCCAATCAACATATGTAAATCCCTGAAGTTGTACATCCTTGTTTGCAAAAAGTCTTAATTCATAATTCATATACCATGCAAATATCTCAAAATGTGCTTTGTTTTGATCCAATGCTCACGTCTTGGTTCAACCTAGAACTCTCTCAATATGTTCACAACAAAGTATATGCCCAACCTAGTGCTAACCAAATACGTCAATGAACCAATCAATTGATGGTACATAGATGGATCTACCAATCTCGGGTGAAATCCTTTTAACTTCTTGAGGTTAGCCACCATGGGAGTCACCATGGATTTGAAATCCATCTACCAAATCTCTGAAAGATCTCTAGCACATACTTTCCTTGACCAAGGAATACTTTTCCAGGTTTATGAATCATCCCAAGTAATAGTACATCAACCCAAGATCCTTCATATCGAACTCAAAAACAAATTGTTTCTTGCACTGAATGATAAGAGGCTTAGCATTGTAAAAAAAAAACTCATCAAAACATCACACGTGCATTCATCACAACCTTAAAGTAAGGCTTGGATTGAATTCACTCTTAGTAAATCCCAATCTTGTCAAATCAATGTCAATATGAGCATACCAAGATCTTGGAGCTTTCTTGAGTCCATACAAGGCATTCTTCAACTTGAACACATGAGATGCCTTTCCAAATACCTCAAAGCCTTGAGTTTTCTCTATGTACACCTCTTCCTAAATAACACCATTGAGGAAAGCAATATTCACTTCCATTTGGTGAAAATTCCATCCAACAAAGCAACAAGAGAAATGATGGATCTAATATGCGTGTACCTGAAAATTGGAGCAAAGGTCTCATCATAGTATTCTCCCTCTTTCTAGGATAACCCTCGAGCCACAAACCATGCCTTATATTTTTCAATACTACCAATTGCAACATGCTTGATCTTGTATGTCCTTTTGAAAGTCTCTAGGGACTCATCCTCCTTTGAGGCATCATTATTTGCTTCATCCAAGGAGTCTCTTGAAACTTCCTTAGACTTCCAATATGCCACTTTCTCATCAAAGGTGACATCTCAGCTAGCCTCAATTTGTCACTACTCTAGAATTTATACTTTTTAAGCCTTTGATTATTCAATGTATCCAACAAATATGCCTTTCTTTTGTGAAGGCTCATGCTTGTTCTTCTTATCCTTAGGAACATAAATATATACAAAGCACCCAAAGATCCTCATGTGACCAACCTCTAGTTTCCTTTTAGAGAAAGCTTCTTGAGGAGTCATATCTTCCCAAAATTTATGAGGAGTTCTATTTTGAATGTACATAGTTTCCTATGATGTTTCCCCCATTTGAACAACAGGAAATTCAAAATCATGTATTATGGCCTTAACAAATTCTTTAATGGACCTGTTCTTTCATTCTACTACATCATTATGTTGTGGATTATAGGGGAAAATCAACTCCCTCTTAATCCGAGTTTCCTTGGCAGCAAGAAACAAGCGCCTTTAAGGTGTATTATTCTTCATTATCATATCTTATTATCTTGATCTTTGTGTCTATCAATTTTTCTACTTTGCCTTTGAATTATTGGAACTTGTCGAATACCTCATCCTTAGTATTTAAGAGATATATCCATGTCTCACATGAGAAGTCATCAATAAATGTCACATAGAATATGGTGAGCACTAGTATTGTAGCAATAATAGAGCAACTCCTCGGGCTTCCTACTTTACTTTTATCAACCCGGTAGTTTGTAACAAACTTGGAAGTGATGGTGCTGTATGCACAAGTACTAGCTCTTACTGTAGGCTGTCACTTGGTCAGCTGGCGCAAGATCACTAGGAGCTTAAGCCAACTTTTATGAATTCTCAGAAGAATCTTTTAACTGTGATGAGAGAAATCTAACTCTACAAGGACTATTCTACTTGCAGAAAGGGAAGGAAAACTGAAATGTAATGCAAACGCTCGCAAACCCAAGCAAACCCTAATTTACCTACTAAGCCTACTTTTGTAGGAAAAGAGATGAAAACTAATGAAATGAGTGCCATTGACTACTGAAAAGGTAAATTTCATTTATTCAAGCTACTTTTGAAAAGAAATGAGAAAACATTTTTTGTGCTTTTGAGTGTTTTTATGTGGAGTTATTATGCTTGTGATTTATCTAGTTGTGATTGTGCAAAGGTTTGGTGGTGAAAGAAGATGGAGTTGGCTTTTGTATAGGTGGAGGAAGGTGAGGAGAGATCCTAAGAATCCCCTAGTACCCTTCTGAGGACTTCCATTGCAATCAGATTTTGAAAAACCACTTATAGGGAATTCTACACGAGGCTGTAGGGGATCTACAAGAGGATCTACAAGAGGAGGCCGAGAGCTATTTCTGGAGTTTTGAAGGTGGAAAAATGATGGAAAAGGGTAACTAGAGGCTAGATGAAGGTGTTGAAGTGTCTGTAGCTTGTCAAAGAAGATCATAAAAGAACATGATGGTTGGAGTTGTTCGAATGGCAAGAGGGAAGCTTATGGAGAAAAAAGCAGAAATTAGGGAACCTTGACAAAACGTTTCGA
>APFE030076113.1:29859-86672 GCA_000404065.3 Pinus taeda | reverse complement strand
GTTCTTCATAGAAGAACCCGGTTCTTATGGGTTCTTCTCAGAAGCACCCGTACAAGAATCCGGTACTTGGGTTCGAGAACCCGGGACGGGTTCGAGAACCCCACCCCCGGGTTCGGGAACCCATGCAACATAGTTCAACAGCATACCATCTCAGAATTCATTCCAAACAGAGTCAATTATGGATGGAACAGTGTCGACATGATCATGTTGGAAGGAATTTCAGTGATAACTATGACTACTGCAATCTAGGCATAACAAGGAGAAACAACAATGGTTACAAGCAGTAATAACAATGATTATTATTACAATCTTAGCATAATGGAAGGGGCAGTGATGAATATGACAAGGATGGTCAGTCTCGGCAAAATAAGGAGTGACAAGGATCATGATCTCATAGTGACGTTATCTCAACATACAGTGAGGTATTGATCAAGGTGAATGTTGGTGGCCACCCACCTATCCCACTTGGACCCCCACAACTGTCTCTTGCAGCTTTTCTATTTCCCTATTTGTAGCACAATTTACTATTCTTAGCAATTTTTCGGGTCCTAAACTTCCAAAGCCTTTTTGAGGCCCTAAACGATAGTTTTTGGGAAATCTGGGAGCAACATGGGTCCATAAATTGATGTTGCTCTTCCCAAAGTTATAGTTCTCGGATAGATCTTTCTAACAAGCTATTGTACGCGTCTAACGAAGATTGGGTGCCAAAGTTACGACCCCGGGAAGTTGATGTACCAATTTACCCAAACGGGGCCCATAGTTTGGTGTTTCATCTCCTAGGGTTAGGTTTTTGGATGTTAAGGGTTTTCCATTGTTTCTCAACAATAAATAGGCCTTCGAGCCGCATTGTAACACAGTCCAGATGCATGTAGCCGTCACATCTCTTCTCAGAGATAAGCTACTATTGCCCTAGCTAGTTTATTTCCATTTCTATATGTAAGCATGTTTCAATATTTTACATTAATGAAATGAAGTATTATTTCCACTGCATATCTGTATTTATGGTTATCTCTGTAATTTGTTGCGTTCTTGTTTAAATCCGGATCAATGGTATCAAAGCGGTCTGTTGTTTCTCTGTTTTTCTTTGCATGTCCCCAACGAGGTTGGGATATAAGGAGTTAGGGCTTGAACTGGTTGAACCTTTGCAAGACCAACCTCGCAAATCCCAACGGCCTCCCATGGCAGATGAAAAGAAAAACGACGGGGCAGGAGATCCTATCAAAATCTTGCTCGAAGAAGCCCTCGAGCGACAAAGGAATGCAATGATGGACAGCTTTTCCCAAATCCTTCAGCAGCTACCCAGAGGCGACACATCGGCTTCCAATAGCTACTCTGGAAATGCCACACCCTTTAAGGTACAAGTTTATTTTGAAATACCCATCTTCGAAGGTCAAATAGACGCAGATGGCGTAGATAAATGGTTAAATCTGTTAGAAGGGTATTTTTCTGTTCATGATTTTTCCAGTCGGGAAAAGATTGTTTTTGCTCTTCTCAAAGTAGCCCCCCACGTCAAGGACTGGTGGGAAACCTACTGCGAGCAAAAGGATGAAAGTACGGACTCATTATTTTTAGTCACAGCCACTTGGAATTCATTCTGAGATGTCATCAAGGAGTAGTACTACCTTGTCAAAAGCTATGAGGACAAATACATAAAGTGGACCACACTGTAGCAAGGAAGGGACCAAGATGTGTCGAAGTTCACAAACATTTTTCATACCCTTCGCACGCAATTGGGTATCAAGGATTCTAAGCTACATTTGGTACTCAAATACCACGGCTGCCTACACAGATACATCCAGGAAGAGATGGAGTTCCTAAACATCTCCTCGCTCGGCATGGCGTACCGATACACTGTCAAGGTCAAGCAAAAGTTGAAACAGAAAAAGCGAGACTTTGGATCTGCAAATCTGAAGACCAAAGGACAAAGACAAGGCAGGGTGACCCAAGACAACCCGTCGAAGCCACAAGAAAAGAACACCACGAAGTCGAAGGACACAGGAAAGTGGTGTGAGTTCCACAAGAGCCCCACTCACAACACAAGTGAGTGTCGGACCAAGCAGTCACTAATGGCCGAATTAAAGGCTTCAGAATCAGATGCATGTTCCAACCCTGAGTCAAAATCCAATAAGGGGAATGGAAAAGGGAAGCAAATCATTGATGTGGAGCCCAGCGCCATTGTTGCCACCGCCAAGGTCCAGAACAATGAGCCTGAAGAACCAAAGGAGGGGGAGCGTCTTTTCCACTCACAGATGTGGGTGAAGGGTTTACCACTGCAATTCATTGTTGACAGTGGGAGCCAAAAGAACCTCACTTCAGCAGAGGTCGTGAAGCGGTTGGACCTATCGACTACACCACACCCGCATCCATACAGTATCAGGTGGCTTCACCAAGGACAAGATCTCCGAGTTCGCCAGCAATGTCGCCTTCCCTATAGCATCAAACCCTTCACAAATGAGGTATTATGTGATGTTGCACCTCTGGATGTTTGTGATGTATTATTAGGCTAGCCATACTTGTGGAGGCGATATGTTGTGTATGAGTCATGGCCTCGCGTTGTCATTATTTCTTTGTGTAAAGCATTATACAGGATACTAGAGGTAACCCCACCTACCACCACTTCTTTGATCACTAATAAGAAATGCAGCAAGCTCATCTCACAAACTAGGAAATTTATTTTCTGTCTGCTTCGCTCCCAAAGTAAGGGGAAGATCGTCGCCACATCCATGACCCCTACGAAGGGTTCCTCCACACAGCAGCAGCAACAGAGGGATACGGTCATGAAAGAACATAGGAACAACTTCTCCTCACCCACAGGGGTACCACACAAGTTTCAGGTGGGCAACAAAGTCTGGTTGCATCGACAAAAAGAACGCCTTACCATAACCCATCAGAAGCTCAAACCACTCTGACATGGTCCTTACACAATTATCAAGGCTATGGGAAACAATGCTTTGGACCACAGCGTTCCCTCATTCCTTCGCCTGCACCAAGTGTTCAATGTGGACAGTCCTTGACCATGCCTCCCACCATTACTAGACACATCAAAGATTGCAGAATAGTTCATCAGAGACCCAGCTCGACAGAAGCTTCCTCATCTCAAGGAGGAACTCAACGCAATGGGGACCATTGCTTCCTAAGGGGGGAGGAATGATCCAAGTGGATGTTGGTGGCCACCCACCTATCCCACTTGGACCCCCACAACTATCTCTTGCAGCTTTTCAGTTTCCTTATTTGTAGCACAATTTACTATTTTTAGCAGTTTTTCGAGTCCTGAACTTCCGAAGCCGTTTTGAGGCCCTAAATGATATTTTTTGGAAATCTGGGAGCAACATGGGTCCATGAACCGATGCTGCTCTTCCCAAAGTTATAGTTCTCGGATAGATCTTTCTAACGAGCTATTGTACGCGTCAAACGGAGATCGGGTGCCAAAGTTACGACCCTGGGAAGTTGATATACCAATTTACCCAAACGAGGCCCACAGTTTGGCGTTTCATCTCCTAGGGTTAGGTTTTTGGATGTTAAGGGTTTTCCATTGTTTCTCCACAATAAATAGGTCTTCGAGCCTCATTGTAACATAGTTCAGAAGCATGTAGCCACCACATCTCTTCTCAGAGATAAGCTACCATCGCCCTAGCTGGTTTATTTCCATTTCTGTTTGTAAGCATATTTCAGTATTTTACATTAATGAAATGAAGTATTATTTCCGCTACATACCTGTATTTATGGTTATCTCTGTAATTTATTGCGTTCCTGTTTAAATCTGGATCATGATCCTATCATAAGCCATGATCTTGTTCTTGAAGATCATGATCTCGATGAAGGTGCAGAGATCATCTCTGTGGTAATCTCAAGGAGCAATCATGGTGCAACAATGATGTTCTCAATGATTGCAACAGTAATAAATATCTCAGCAGTTACAGAGAAAATGATTGATGTCTTGGTCTTGGAGTGGCAGAATAAGTCAAGGGTCATGGTCTTGGTATTAATCAATTGGAATACCTATAAGAAGAATTTTGTGCGGGCTTTCCTCTCCAAGAGGGAGAGGTTTTGGCCTTGGCATAATGCCAAACATCTTGTGTTCTTGTCTCTTTGTTTTTTATAGCAGTTTGATGAAGTAAACACACACTAATAATGTAAAGAAGATCAAGCTAAGATAAATAGTGAAAACACTTCACAAATTGTTATCATGTTAAGAAGAATCACTTTAATTATGTTTGCCCTAGATTCTTCAACATGGTATCAGAGGGAATGCTCAAAAGTCAAAGGAAGGGTAGAAAAGAGACATTCAGGGGTCAAGTTTCTACAAGGCATTAAAGCTAGCTAAAGGAATCGAGATCTACATTCAAATATCAAGACCTAGATCAAAGAAGCAGCCCACAACAACAGTCTACAACAGCGAGGGTTTTGAAAGACAACAATCAAAAGATGAAGCATTTAAATCTCAAGATACATGGCATGATCTCAACATACCAATGATTGAATCTTTTCTATAAAGAGAACAATCTTGACAACTCGGATTTCCAAAAAGCTTGATGATACATACTCCAAGGCATATAGAAGCAGATCATCTACAACATATTGTTCAAGAATGGGTCTCACTACACCTCAGTCATAGTTTGTATGGACAGTACTCGATGTAGAATGAAGGTGTTCTTTAACACAACCATAATAACACTAACTGATGGGTCTATGAGAATTCTATCACTGCAACAACTGATTTATTTTTCCTACTTATTTCCCAATAAGTTATTTATGAAAATCCTTCAGTAAACATTATCATAAATTTTGTTGTAGATATCACACCATAATACAGAAGCAAACACATGCACAAGAATCAACACATCGACACAAATATTTTGGACAATTGTCCACAGAAAAACCTAATGTGGGAAAACCGGTGCAGAAAGGGAGGATTTTATTATTCAGCAAATCTTCAATACAACTGGGTGCCAAACTGGCTTACCCAACAGAGAAAAAATTCTCCAGCACTTCTCCCAGTCTCAGCGTCAGGCTAGCCGACCTCTGCGTAGCTCCCAGACCCTCTACATTAGCCCCTGCCTCTCTACGTCATCACTGGGCCTCTCTACATCACCCACGCAGGTCCTCCAGTGACTGCGCCCTCTGCGTCTGCCTCTCCAACCTCTATGCTGGTCTTCTGGTGCTGTTCCCGACTCTCTGTTCCGTACTTGCTCCTCCTGCTGCTCTCCCGACCACTAGTTCGAATTTCTCAACTAACCCCGCTCTAGAAATCGAACTAACTGGTCTCCTTCAGTGTATCATCCAACTGACCCTCAAGCCTCTTCTTATACTTTTCCTGTTGGTCCTTCAACAGCCGAGATTAAATCTTTAATCAACGGCTAAGATTAGATTTGGCTTGATCCATGACTTTTGGAACCTTCTAACCCAGTTTTATATTAATACCCATTAATATTTTATTTTTCCTAAGTTTAGACTTAGGAACTCCATTAAAAATATTAAGTATTTTAATATCTCCCAAACCGGTTGGAATCTGCCCAAACCATTTCTGGGTCTTGGAGATCTTATGTGCTTTAGCCTCTCCACCAATTTTCATGGCTAGAGCACATCTGATGCTACCCCAAATCAACACTCCCTCTTAGCAAGGATTGTGCTTTAGTAATACTCCATACTGAGCATCACTCTGATTATACAGCACTGGTACCTGTGCTGATGCTATTCTGCCTCAGCTGAGATCAGAGCCACGGATTTCTGTTTACTACTGCACCAGGAGGTCATTCCTGATCCAATGTTGAAACAGTACCTAAAGGTACTTTTCCGATCCACTGAACTTCCTGCACAATATGCATCAGTAAAACCACTCAATCTGATATCCTTACTCCTAGTGTACAAGGGTCCATAATCGATTGTTCCCTGTAAATACCTGAGAACATGTTTGGTTGTTGCCCAGTGCGCCCTCTTCGACTCCACCATGAACTGACTCAGGGTGTTGACAGCGTAGCAAATGTTTGTCCTGGTATTGACCAGATACATTAGGGACCCTATGAGTTGCCTGTATAAGGTGGGATCAACATCCTTGTCTTCTGATGCATCAATCTTCTTCCAGTTGGTGAACATTGGAGTAGCCATGGGTCTACAGTCCTCCATCCTGAATCTCTTCGGGATTTCTGTAGCATATCTCCCTTGCCCAAGGAAGATCTCCCCCTTTTGCTACCAAACTTCCAACCTCAGGAAATAATGCATTCATCCCAAATCCTTCATGTCAAATTCTGTGGCTAGATTCTTCTTGTAGTCCCCGATGAGCCTGGATGAACCTGTTAAGAAAAGATCATCCACATATAATAGTAAGATTAGAGGCTCATTCTCTACAACCAAATAGTAGAGATTTGGATCTGTCACTCTTGACAAATCCCATTTTCTGCAAATAGCCATCGATTCAACCATACCATGTTCTAGGTGCGTGTTTCAGCCCATACAAGGCTTTCTTCAATCTGCATACATGAGACTTCTTCTCATGTGTCTCAAAACCCTCTGGTTGTTCAATGTATACGTCTTCTTCTATCACTCCATTCAGAAATGTCGTTTGGACATCCATCTGATGAATCTCCCACCCCGTCTGTGTTGTAAGAGATATCACAGTTCTAATAGAGGTATGCCTGGCTATCGAGGCGAAGGTCTCTTCATAGTCAATTCATTCCTTCTGAGCATACCCCTTAACCACAAACCTAGCTTTGTATTTCTCAACACTGTCATCTACAGCGTATTTGATCTTGTAGATCCATCTTGAACCTACCACTGATCTGTCTTGAGGCCTTGGCACTACCTCCCAGACATCTTTCACCATTATGGAGTTGTACTCCTCTACCATCGCATCTAGCCAAACCTGATGGTGAGCTGCCTCCTCAAAACTGGCGAGCTCCCCATCTTGAGCTATTAATGCCTGATATCTATCTGGTTGTTTTCGCTCCCTCTTATTGTTCCTTAGCGCACTGATGAAGTCCTCTGCATCTCGCAGAATCTGACGAAGTTCCCTGCTCGTTCTTCCTATGCCAGCAAGTGCTTCTGTTAACTCCTCCTCATCCTGTGATTCTTCTTGACCCGAGGAAGACTTATTTTCTTCCGTTGGTTGAAGAGGTTTGACCAACAGTTCCTCTTTTCACTGCTCCTCGAAAGGCATTTCTCGAGATTTTCTGAAAGCCCTGTCCTCCATGAACTTCACGTCTCGTCGAACTACTACCTTCCTGCTCCCTGGAAGATAGATTCTATATGCCTTAGCGTTCTCGCTATATCCCACTAGATATCCTTTCTTTGCAGTTTGATCCAACTTCTTCCTCTTTTCCTCGGGTATGCAGCAATATGCTAAGCTCCCAAATATCCTAAAATGACTGACTTTAGGCGTCTTCCCTGTGAAGACTTTCTCTGGAGTAATCTTGCCCAATGCCTGATGAGGAGTTTTATTCTGAACATAGACTGTTGTGTTGCATGCTTCTGCCGACAGGAATTTTGGCATATCCTAATCATACATCATGGCCCTAGCAGCTTCTACAATAGTCTTGTTCTTTCTTTTTGCTACTCCATTATGCTCTGGATTGTAAGGAGTTGTCCACTCTCCTCTGATGCCCTCCTTAGCCCAAAAATCAATGAAGTCCTTATTGACATACTCTCCACCATTATTTGAGCACAAAACTTTTATTTTCTTCCCAGTCAGATTCGCCACCAGAGCCTTGAACTCTTTGAATCGACAGAAAACCTTGTCCTTGGTTTTCAGAAAATAAATCCAAGTTTTCCTTAAGTGGTCATCAATGAAGGTGAGGAAGTACTCGGCACCACTAAGAGCTTTAGTGGACATGGGTCCGCAGATATCTGAGTGTATCAATCCTAGTACACCCTTGACCCTGTTTTTACTTCTAGAAAATGCTACTTTGGCATACTTCCCTAGAGCACATCCTCTGCATACATCATTTCATTTCGTACTAAGATCCGAAACTCCTGTTACAGTGCTCCTGAGAATTCTCAGAGCCCCATGGTGCAAATGTCCCATTCTTTTGTGCCATAGTTCGTTCAAATCCTTGTCTCCATGACTACCTATTAGTGCCATTGGTGATTCTAGTTGTAATCTGTACAACCTGTTACTTTTGATCCTGATCTACACTTTCCTTTTCCAGCTTGGATGTTTGACATATACTTTCTCCTTGATGAATAAAACGTCATAGCCTTTGCCTTGAAGTTGCGACACAGAAAGTAAGTTCATCCCCAATCCTGGTACATGCAGCACATTGGTAGCACAGAACCGCTCTCCCGTTTATGTTTGAAAAACTCTGGTACCCCTCCCTACCGGAGTACACTTTGCCTTGTTCCCCATGGTGATCTAAAAGTTCATCTTCTCCTCCCGATAATCTGAGAAACATTCTCGGATTCTCATCATATGCCAAGAGCCTCCACTATCTATATACCATACCTCTGATGATGCAAAGCTAGTCAAACAAGCCACTTCTTCCAGCCTAGAAGCCAACATAGAGAAATCAAAATCACTTTCTCTTGTGCAATTTTCTGAAAATCTATGCGAGTCCCCTAATGTAGATGCCTCTGCATCATGGTCTCGACCCATAATTGATTTTCCCTTCCCGTCTTTCATTACTTCCTCCGATACCATGTGAGAATTCTATCACTACAACCACTGATTTATTTTTCCTACTTATTTCCCAATAAGTTATTTATGAAAATCTTCAATAAACATAAAAATAAATTATGTTATAGATATCACACCACAATACAAAAACAAACACATGCACAAGAATCAACACATTGACACAGATATTTTGGACAACAGTCCCCGGAAAAAGCTAATGTGGGAAAATCAATGCAGGAAGGGAGGATTTTATTATTCAGCAATTCTTCAGTACAACTGGGTGCCAAACTGGCTTACCCAACAAAGAGAAAATTCTCCAACACTTCTCCCCATCTTAGAGTCAAGCTAGCTGACCTCAACGTAGCTCCCAGACCCTCTGCATCAGCCCTTGACTCTCTACGTGAGCAATGTGCCTCTCTGCATCCTCACACAGGCCCTTCAGTGACTGCGTAGTCTGCTACCTCTACGTCTGCTTGAGAGGCTCTGCGTCTGCCTCTCCAACCTCTGTGTTGGTTTTCTGGTGCTATTCCCAACTCTCTGTTCCGTACTTGTTGTCTCCTACTACTCTCCAGACCACTAGCTCGAATTTCTTAGCTAACCCCACTCCAGAAATCAAAGTGACCGGTCTCCCTCAATGTATCTTCCAATTGACCCTTAAGCCTCTTCTTATACTTTTCCTATTGGTCTTTCAACGACCGAGATTAAATCTTTAATCAACGACTAAGATTAGATTTGGCTTGACCCATGACTTTTGGAACCTTCTAACCCAGTTTTATATTAATACCCATTAATATTTTATTTTTCCTAAGTTTAAACTTAGGAACTCCATTAAAAATATTAATTATTTTAATATCTTCCAAACCAGTTAGAATCAACCCAAACCATTTTTGGGTCTTGGAGATTTCATGTGCTTTAGCCTCTCCACCATTTTTCATGGCTAGAGAACCTCTGATGCTACCCCAAATCAACAGTGTCTGCATACATCCTGGCAAGCAACCTCAAGTCAATGTTGCATACTACAAGGTTCTTTATGTAGCCAAATTATATCAGCAATTTGTTGATATATAAATCAAGATGCTCGAAGGCAAAGAAGGCAATCTTCCTATCAAAGATCTCAATTGAAGGAAGCTCCAACTTTTGCCAACATGATCAAGGTGAAGATTTCATCTTCACATCTCAAGTAAGTATTTTTATTAATCATTTTTCTTTAAAATGACTTCATGAATGCAAGGTCGTCTATAGATAGATGGGTCATCAAAGGTCTTTGCATAGAATAAGAAGGATTGTTAGAATCCTTATGGAGAAGAGAAGTCAGTGAACAGGTATCCTTTGAATTCATGAGAAGGAACTCTTAAAACCCTCTCATCTCTATGTAGCAGGAAAGGAGACAGATAAGAAATATATGAAATGCTATAAGAGGTACTCTCTGAAATACAATAAAAAGGAATATCTTCATGAGATCTCAATTGTGAGATCTAGGAAAAATGATGAGAAGATAATCATCATTAATATTGATATTGATAAGCAAGGTAACAAATGTCCATGAACAAGAAGGTTACCTCAATCAACAATTTGTGGTCTCTATGCCAGATAGAGAAAGACAAGTTGAAAGGACTCAAATATGTACAGAAAGGAAAGGGAAGGTTGACAAGACAGAATAGTAGCATGGAAAGATTATGAAGAGGAGCTCATATCGCCGAAAGGGTGAAGGAAGATGAAGAAAAGGGCCAAGGGAAGAGGGAGTCACAGACCTCTACTATGAATGAAATGGTATCTCTCTCACAAAAGGGTCCTATCATAAGTCCTTGCAGATATGACCATGATAATAAGATGCATTGTGGCATCATGGAAGCATTACAAACAAGAGCTTGTGATATCACCATGAGAAACATGAAGGACATAGCTCTTGGGAATTTCATTGGACATTAAAGGAAAGGAAGAAGTCATCCAGGTCAAAGAAAACATTTTTCAGATGGGGATATGCAAGATTCTGAAGATTCTCTAATAGAAACCTTAGCAGAGGATCCCTTAGCCTAGGAAGGCAGCAAGTGTTTCATCAGGAAATCCAACTTATTTAATTCATGAGATGAAGGACTGATGACATGAGAAATGAAACAGATCAAGGATTGAAGATCTTTTCAATCAAGGAAGCTGTTGGAAGAAGTAAAGGCAAAATGAGGTATGTATGCTTGTATTTGTATTTAATATTGGAATGTCATGTCATATGGTTGCAAATAACATGGATCGAGCATGGTCAAAAGGAAAAGGATCTCCTCCTCTGAAAGGATGTAGAAAGGCATAAGTCACACTAGATGAAATCAACATAATATGTCCTCATATGAAGTATGAGGTGGTTGACTACAATTAAAGAAAGCTCTTGGGAATGGAAGGTGTGAGGATGGAAAAGATCGTGAAATATGCAACCATGATGAAGGCAATCAACATCCAAAGGATCAGGAAGATTTGACTAGGAAATCTCCCGGAAAGATGTGAAGACTCTGATGGAAGTCTGAAAAGATGAAGACCCTTAACAACAGATATCGTTGGGAGATGTGTCAACGTGTATGCAAGGTGTTGATACCTACAAGAAGATGTCACTAGAAAAGGCCACCAAAAAGGTAGTGATTTGTTTTTGGTTTCTGACCTCTTGGAGAAAGTCTAGGTATGTGTGCAGGGCCAAGGTAAGGAGAGTTGTGAAGGATATTACAACTATGTACCTTGTAATCTAGAGAAATCACTGTTGAAGGAAAGTGAAGATAGATGGCCCTATGAAGGAAGCCCCAGATGTAAAGCCAAGGAGGATACTTTCTGGAAAAAGGAGGAATAACATGATGAAAAAAAGTGATGGATGGTTGGACCCTACATATGAAGAAATTGATGACATCGAGATCCTGGATCATCATTCAACTAGAAGACCCTATAAACTACTGATGATAGAGTCCATGTTTCAGAGGGAGCTCTGGAAGGTTCCTATGAGTAAAGACATGAGTAAGTTTCTGAGTAAAGAGAAACTTGGAATTCATCCCTCGTTAGAAGGGAGAGTTAGACACAACATTCTTGTCTTCAGTTTGGAAGAAAGAATGGATGATTGTGAAATCATATGGCATCTAACACTCTTTGAGGATGTGGTAGGGCATCCAAGACAAGAGTGGGCAAGAAGACCGATATTCTTGAGGGTTGGGAACCCAAGATCAGAATAGTCCTAGTAGGGCATACTTGGAGAACACCCAGGTGGGTATGACCCCAAGAGAGACAATGATGATGCGTGCCTATCAGTCATTGGTCTCACCAACATTGTGTGCTCTGATCTAAGTGAGGGATTGAGCTGTTAGTCAAGGCCTTGCTAAATGAAAACAATGCTGGTTGAAATGATGATATAACAGATGGATTGCAAATCCGATTCTTCTTATGAGAAATTCCCAGATTGAGAATGACCAAGTACCATTATGAATACCTCCCTAGTTAAGAGGGAGTGTTGAAGAAAGTGTAACTAGGTTCGGTCTTCATAATGACATGAACTTTGTAAATGATATAATAAAAGAGAATAAATTATTTTTGTATGCCTTGCTACATGGGTTTCATGAGCAAGAAGTGTCATAGGTCAAAAGACTTCTTCTAGATGTCTTTAGGATTTATTAATATGTCAAAGAGTCATGTCATGTGTAAAGAAGCTCTTCATGAGCCTATGTAAATGTATACAAGTCTAGAAAAGTGTGTAGCAGCCCTCCAAAGATAAAGAGTCATGTCATGTGTAAAGAAGCTCTTCATGAGCCTATGTAAATGTATACAAGTCTACAAAATTGTGTAGCAGCCCTCCAAAGACCAAGAACAATCCTCCAAAAGCAAGCACAAGAAGAGTGCAAGCAAAAATTTAAGAAGGACATAATGTCGGCTTCAAAAATGAATTAAATATATACTTAAATGACATGTCGGCTTGCATAAAAGACATGTCGGTTCACTAGTTATAGTCAGCTCAAAATAGGAGGCTCAAACCACTATAAATACCCATCTAGGGTATCCGCAAATGGGCAGAACAGAACTCACATTTTCTCTCTGAAGTTCGCATGGATGAAGGAGAAGATCTGCATTACAGGAAGGCAATTATTTAAGGGTTCGATTGCACCTCGTATGGGTATTAGGTGCACAGGCAAACTAGGTCTCGAATGAAGAATGGAGAAAGATAAACAAGTCCCTGCAAGTCACACTACACGAGGACATATCTTTGGACCTGTCTCCTAAGCAGTCTAGACATATGTATATGTATCTCGGTGATCCTTCAACAGCATTCCATCTCGGAATTCATTCCAGAACGCAGTCACTTATGGATGGAACAGTCTCGGCATATATATATACTATCTCAGTTACTAACATTGTCTCGGCATAATCATGTTGGAAGGAATTTCGGTGATAACTGTGACTATTGCAGTCTAGGCATAATGAGGAGCAATAATAATGGTTACAAGCAGTAATGAAAATGATTATTATTACAGTCTTGGCATAATGGAACGGGTAGTGATGACAATGACAAGGATGGTCAGTCTTGGCAGAATAAGAGTGTGACAAGGATCATGATCTCATAGTGACTCACGTTATCTCAAACTACAGCAATGTACAGTCATGATCCTATCATAAGCCATGATCTTGTTCTAGAAGATCATGATCTCGATGAAGGTGCAGAGACCATCTCTGTGGTAATCTCAAGGAGCAGTCATGGTGCAGCAATGATGTTCTCAATTATGGCAGCAGTAATAAAGATCTTAGCAGTGACAGAGAAAAGGATTGATGTCTTGGTCTTCGAGTGGCAGAATAAATCAAGGGTCATGGTCTTGGTATTAATCAATTGGAATCCCTATAAGAAGAATTTTGTGCAGGGTTTCCTCTCCAAGAGGGAGAGGTTCTGGCCCTGGCATAATGCCAAACATCTTGTGTTCTTGTCTCTTTGTTTTTGATAGCAGGTTGATGAAGGAAACACACACTAATAATGTAAAGAAGATCAATCTAAGATAAATAGTAAAAACACTTCACAAATTGTTATCATGTTAAGAAGGATCTCTTTAATTATGTTTTCCCTACACTCTTCAACATGGTATCAGAGGGAAGGCTCAGAAGTCCAAGGGCAGAAAAGAGACATTCAGGGGTCAAGTTTCTACAAGGCATTAAAGCTAGCTGAAGGAATCAAGATCTACATTCAAATATCAAGACCTAGATCAAAGAAGCAGCCTACAACAACAGTCTACAACAACAAGGGTTTTGAAAGGCAACAGTCAAAAGATGAAGCATTCAGATCTCAAGATACATGGCATGATCTCAACATACCAGTGATTGAATCTTTTCTATAAAGAGAACAGTCTTGACAGCTCAGATTTCCAAAAAGCTTGATGATACATACTCCAAGACATATAGAAGCGCATCATCTACAGCATATTGTTCAAGAATGAGTCTCACTACACCTCAGTCATAGTTTGTATGGACAATACTCGATGTAGAATGAAGGTGTTTGTTAACACAACCATAGTAACACTAACTGATGGGTCTCCATACATCATGGCAAGCAACCTCAAGTCAATGTTGCATACTACAAGGTTCTTTATGTAGCCCAATTATATCAGCAGTTTGTTGATATATAAATCAAGATAGCTCGAAGGCAAAGAAGGCAATCTGCCTATCAAAGATCTCAGTCGAAGGAAGCTCCAAATTCTGCCAACATGATCAAGGTGAAGATTTCATCTTCACATCTCAAGTAAGTATTTTTATTAATCATTTTTCTTTAAAACAACTTCATGACTGCAAAGAGATCTATAGATAGATGGGTCATCAAAGGTCCTTGCATAGAATAAGAAGGATGACAGAATCCTTGTGGAGCAGAGAAGTCAGTGAACAGGTCTCCTTTGAATTCATGAAAAGGAACTCTTAAAACCCTCTCATCTCTATGTAGCAAGAAAGGAGACAGACAAGAAACATATGAAATGCTAGAAGAGGTACTCCCTGAAATACAGTAAAAAAGGAATATCTTCATGAGATCTCAATTGCGAGATCTGGGAAAAAGGATGAGAAGATGATCATCATTAATATTGATATTGATAAGCAAGGTAACAAATGTCCATGAACAAGAAGGTTACCTCAATCAACAACATGTGGTCTCTATGCCAGATAGAGAAAGACAAGTTGAAAGGACTCAAATATGCGCAAAAAGGAAAGGGAAGGTTGACAAGACAGAATAGTACCATGGAAAGATTATGGAGAGGATCTCATATCGCCGGAAGGGTGAAGGAAGATGAAGAAAAGGGCCAAGGGAAGAGGGAGTAGCAGACCTCTACTATGAATGAAATGGTATCTCTCTCACAGAAGGGTCCTATCATAAGTCTTTGCAGATATGACCATGATAATAAGATGCATTGTGGCATCATGGAAGCATTAGAAACAAGAGCTCGTGATATCACCATGAGAAACATGAAGGACATAGCTCTTGGGAATCTCATTGGACATTAAAGGAAAGGAAGAAGTCATCCAGGTCAAAGGAAACATTTGTCAGATGGGGATATGCAAGATCTTGAAGATTCTCTAATAGAAACCTCAGCGGAGGATCCCCTAGTCTGGGAAGGCAGCAAGTGTTTCATCAGGAAATCAAAAATATGGAATTCAAGAGATGAAGGACTGATGACATGAGAAATGAAACAGATCAAGGGATTGAAGATCTTTTCAATCAAGGAAGCTGCTGGAAGAAGCAAAGGTAAAATGAGGTATGTATGCTTGTATTTGAATTTAATATTGGAATCTCATGTCATATGGTTGCAGATAACATGGATCAAGCATGATCATAAGGAAAATGATCTCCTCCTCTGAAAGGATGCAGAAAGGCATAAGTCACACTAGATGAAATCAACATAATATGTCCTCATATGAAGTATGAAGTGGTTGACTACAATTAAAGAAAGCTCTTGGGAATGGAAGGTGTGAGGATGGAAACGATCGTGAAATATGCAGCCATGATGAAGGCAATCAACATCCAAAGGATCAAGAAGATTTGACCGGGAAATCTCCCGAAAAAATGTGAAGACTTTGACGGAAGTCTGAAAAGATGAAGACCCTTGACAACAGATATCGTTGGGAGATGTGTCAACATGTATGCAGGGTGTTGTTACCTACAAGAAGATGTCGCTGGAAAAGGCCATCACCAAAAAGGTAATATGTGATTTGTTTTTGGTTTCTGACCTCTAGGAGAAAGTTTGGGTATGTGTGCAGGGCCAAGGTAAGGAGAGTTGTGAAGGATGTTACAACTATGTACCTTGTGATCCAGAGCAATCACTGTTGAAGGAAAGTGAAGATAGATGGCCCTATGAAGGAAGCCCCAGATGTACAGCCAAGGAGGATACTTTCCAGAAAAAAAAGGAATGACATGATGAAGGAAAGTGATAGATGGTTGGACCCTACATATGAAGAAATTGATGACATCAAGATCCTGGATCATCAGTCAACTAGAAGACCCTATAAAGTATTGATGATACAGTGCCTATTTAAGAGAGAGCTTTGGAAGGTTCCTATGAGTAAAGGAACATGAGTAAGTTTCTGAGTAAAGAGAAACTTGGAACTCATCCCTGGTTAAGTTGGAGAGTTAGACACGACATTCTTGTCTTCAGTTTGGAAGAAATAATGGAGGATTGTGTAATCATCTAGCATTCGACACTCTTTGAAGATGTGGTAGGGCATCCAAGACAAGAGTGGGCAAGAGGATCGATATTCTTGAGGGTTGGGGACCCAAGATGAGAATAGTCCTAGTAGGGCATACTTGGAGAACACCCGGGTGGGTATGACCCTAAGAGAGACAATGATGATGCATGTCTATCAGTCACTGGTCTCGCCAACATTGTGTGCTTTGATCTGAGTGAGAGATAGAGTTGTTAGTCAAGGCCTTGCTAAATGAAAACAATGTTGGTTGAAATGATGCTATAACAGCTGGATTGCAAATACGATTCTTCTTATGAGAAATTCTTCAAATTGAGAATGATCAAGTACTATTATGAATACCTCCCTAGTTAAGAGTGAGTGTTGAAGAAAGTGTAATTAGGTTCGGTCTTCGTAATGACATGAACTTTGTAAATGATGTAATAAAAGAGAATAAATTATTTTTGTATGCCTTCCCACATGGGTTTCATGAGCAAGAAGTGTCATAGGTCAAAAGACTTCTTCTTGATGTCGTTTGGATTTATTAATATGTCAAAGAGTCATGTCATGTGTAAAGAAGCTCTTCACGAGCCTATGTAAATGTATACAAATCTACAAAAGTGTGTAGCAGCCCTCGAAAGACCAAGAAAAATCCTCCAAAAGCAAGCAGAGGAAGACTACAAGCAAAAAGTTAAGAAGGACATCATGTCGGCTTCAAAAATGAATTAAACATATACTTAAATGACGTGTCGGCTTGGATAAAAGACATGTCGGTTCACTAGTTATAGTCAGCTCAAAATAGGAGGCTTAAACCATTATAAATACCCGTCTAGGGTATCTGCAAATGGGTAGAACAAAACTCGCATTTTCTCTCTAAATTTCGCATGGATGAAGGCGCAGATCCACATTACAAGAAGGCAATTATTTAAGGGTTTGACTGCACCTCGGATGGGTATTAGGTGCAGGCAAACTAGTCCTCGAATGAAGAGAAGAGAGAGTAAAACAAGTCCCTGCAACTCGCACTATAGGAGGACATATCTTCAGACCTGTCTCTTAAGCAGTCTAGACATATGTATATGTATCTCGGTGATCCTTCAACATCATACCATCTCGGAATTCATTCCAGAATGTAGTCACTTATGGATGGAATAGTCTCGGCATATATATATATATACTATCTCAGTTACTAACACTATCTCGGCATACATGTATTCTCGCATAATCATGTTGGAAGGAATTCTGGTGATAATTGTGACTACTGCAGTCTAGGCATAATGAGGAGCAGTAACAATGGTTACAAGCAGTAATGACAATGATTATTATTACAGTCTCGGCATAATGGAAGGGGCAGTGATGACAATGACAAGGATGGTCAGTGTCGGGAGAATAAGGAGTGACAAGGACCATGATCTCATAGTGACTCACGTTATCTCAATGTATAGTGAGGTACAGTAATGATCCTATCATAAGCCATGATCTTGTTCTTGAAGATCATGATCTCGATGAAGGTGCGGAGATCATCTCTATGGTAATCTCAAGGAGCAGTCATGGTGCAGCAATGATGTTCTCAATGATGGCAGCTATAATAAAGATCTCAGCAGTGACAGAGAAAAGGATTGATATCTTGGTCTAGGAGTGGTAGAATAAGTCAAGTGTCATGGTCTTGGTATTCATCAATTGGAATCCCTATAAGAAGAATTTTGTGTGGGTTTTCCTCTCCAAGAGGGAGAGGTTTTGGCCCCGGCATAATGCCAAACATCTTTTGTTCTTTTCTCTTTGTTTTTTATAGTAGTTTGATGAAGTAAACACACACTAATAATGTAAAGAAGATCAAGCTAAGATAAATAACACTTCACAAATTGTTATCATGTTAAGAAGAATCTCTTTAATGATGTTTGCCCTAGATTCTTCAACACATCATACATCTACTTTGAAGATTCAAGATTTGCAACATAAGGAATCAAGTGATCTCGGATAGAGTTTACAATGATGCTTCTAGCGGTGATATCATCCTTCTCATATTTTGTCTTCCCTTCATCATCTAAATCATCATCTGCACGCTTATTAACCTTACCTTTCACAATATCTAAAAGATCATTCTTAGCGAGGAGAACATCAATCCTTGTTCTCCACGCCCTAAAGTTTGTGGCTCCTTCCAATTTGTTTTTTTACTTCATATAGGAATCCATAGTCATTGATAAGATAGTAGATGAGATCTTCTTCAATGCTCTTCCTTTTACAAGTATATTTCAACGTTGATCTCAATGTCCTTTATGTGAGATTTTAATTTCTGTTGCAGTTACTAGTCATTAGTCAATTTAGATTATTTGTCTTCTGCAAAGTACTTGCGACAAATACAAAATAAAATACCAATGCAACTTCACAGAAAAATAATTAACCGCAAGAACTGAGAAAATTATGCACATAAGCACAAACAATGGACACCAATATTTTTGGACTAATGTCGCTGGAAAAACGTGTGGGGAAAACCAATTATACAGATGAGTTATTTTTATTATTTTTCTGTAAATCTGTGATGAAGAAATTACAAAATCGTTTGTCATAAATTAGCAAACCTCCAAAAAATTATTCTACCACTTCTAGAAGTCAATTTCTCCTCAAGGAATTATCTCGGCCTCCTATGAGCAATTTGGCCTCCCTCTAGCCCCTGATCTACCCACACATGCGGCCCTATCACTAGCAAACTTGCACTGCTAAGGAAATAACTAGACCTCGTTCTGGATTTCAACTTCTACTGGAAAAATCGACCTTCCTGTGCAAATCAATCTCTCCCGCAATTCCTCCTTACTCCTGCAACTTGTCTTCCTAGAGAAATTTGCACTGCCAACTAAGGTAATTTGCACCCCTCTGGAGCAATTCTCACCACTGAAAAATCGGCCTTTCTCCAAAAAAAAAAAAAATCGATCTCCAAATTTCATTGGAGATCTCTATGAAGAATCCCTCCAGTAATCTTTCTCCAAACATTACTGAACTCACTCTGTTGATGTCCCTGTGTTTCCTTTGTTCCCTTTCCATCACTGCAAATCTATGTCTTTGTGTGTTGTCCAAATTCCCATCAATTTCCTCTTATGATCTCTCATTGACGAATCAACAACCATGATCTCATCACAATCGAGGCTAAGATTATCTTGACCCCTTCCGAAGTCTCTAGAGGAAAATTGATTTATCTCAATTAATTTTGATTAATTAAGCCATTTACCTAAGTTAGACTTAGAAAAATGAATAAACAAGCTAATTAATTCTAATCATGGCCTTTTCCTATGAAACCTTTTCAAGGTAATGGAAAAAATGTGTTCCCTAGCCTCATACACACAATCTGAAACTAGAACACCTGTTCGAGCTACATAAACTAACACTCCCTCTTAGCGAGGAAGATGTTCGACATAACACCCAACTTGTCTCTGAAGAAGATGAATCTTGCCTTCCCTAAGGCCTTTGTTAGAAAGTTTGCTACTTGCTCATCTATAGGTATATACTGTAGCTGAACAATCTCGTGTTGCACAAAATCCTTGATGAAGTGGTATTTGATATTTATATGCTTGGACATGTCATGAAACACTGGACTCACGAACAACCTGATGCAACTCTTATTGTTGCAATCTATCACCGTCGTCTCTATCCTCTCACCAAACAAGTCTACTAGTAGATTCCAAAGCAAATAGCCTCGCACATAGCCATGATCGCTGCTATGTACTCTTCCTTTGTAGAAGTCAGTGTTATATGTTACCACTCAAACTAGCAGGGGCAACTACTAGGTCAAGGGAAACGATGGAGACTTAGCCCATTATCACCTTAGTTAAGGCTCCCAACTCTTTATGGACTTTCACCTATGGGAGGAGACCCAGTTTATGAAGAGTCACTTATGAAGGATAGATCAAGCAAAATGGATATGAAGTGACCTCAATGATCCTTTCCTAAGAGAGACTCAAGAGAGGGACTTGCTTGCTTCCTAAGCAAGGTACAAGGTCCTCTAGGATAGGCAGTGAAGATTTAAGGACTAGGTTAAGGGAGTATGACTTGTGAAGGAGCTTCCCAATCCCTAAATCCTTGTAAAACTTGGATTCCCAAGTTTCTTTTGAATAATTGACCCTAATGAGAAATGGGACCATACGAGACTAAGTGGACCCAAGTTAGCTTAGAGGAGGGAGTTTAGCAACCTAAACAAGGAGGAGAAGAGGATCAAAGAAAGAATTTCTACATAAAGGTGCCAAAATGATCCTATGAGATACTAGCCTAGGGAAACCTAGGGTAAAATTCAGTTTCAGGGCTAGGGCTTGGGATATCTCACAATCCCACCATCGGAACTTCCTCAAATTTAGAGGGGACCTTGGAGAAATACCAGTGCAGGAGAGGCCAAAAGATCAAATTTTTTCTCTGGGTAGTTTGTCGGGAAAATGATGCCCTAGGTGACCCCATGTGGCTAGACCGAAAGAGGAGGAGGAAAAGGTGAAGAAGAATAGTTTTAGGGTGATCACCTTATGGTGGACTAGTGCCTAATTCCTTTGGGGCTATTGGAGTCAAGAAGAATAATGAGAATAGACTTCGTTTCTAGCTCAAGGAGGCTCTAAGGACAACTTCGTTTGGCATTAGGGCAAAGGAGAGTGACCTTAAAGCATTTATACTTCATTTGAAAATCAAGATGGCTTATCAAAATAAATTCAAACATAGAATTATCTCATGCATAGAGAGATGCTATATAGAAACATAATTCCACAATTTAGCAGTAAATGCATGCAGCAATTAGCCCTAAAATAGCGAAAATCCCATCATCAAGGCATGTAACAAAGTAAAGAAAATAGCATTAAATTTGTACTTACATGTAAGAGAATATATCCAACCATCAATAAATTTACAAATCAAGAAGCTCCAAGACATGAAAAGAGAATCGAAACATCAAAATTCATCCATGCTCCAACTTCATCCACCAAAAAGGAATAGCGAAAATCTCAAGAGACACAATGATCCAATCCAACTGATGATTCAAAATGAATTCACATCACTTCTATTTATACACTTCCTAGGAGTTCGATTTACCTAACTAGGCCTACATTGGCCCCTAAAATAAAATAAAGTGCAAAATAACTAACTTTTGGTGACAAGCCCACCAAACTAGCTCATAAACAAAATAATAAGCATCTCAAGAGGTTGAATGGTGAATAATACATGTTGTTGGGCCCTCTAAGAGACCTGATGAGGTCCATAAGTGCCATAATGATGAATAGGACTGTCAAAAGTGATGGACAAGGGGTTGGCCCCTTCTTCTACAAACAGTAAACCTATGGTGCTCCAAGTGGGTGTGGGGGCACACTAATAACCTCATGGGTCTCCAAGTGGGTCGAAGATGCATGTAGACCATTTGTGATGGCTCCAAGGACGGTGTAAGTGATGCCACATCAACATACAAATCCCGAGTCATCTGCCAAGTGCATGGTATAATTGTGGGGCTAGGTGTGTTAGCATATTCCGACACATAAGAATTAATTAAGTATAACTTGGTATAGTGTATAGTTAGGTAAAGTGTGTTTCTTTAGTATGTACTTTGTGAAACTTACAATCTAATGGTCACGATATGTTCTACACATGAAGTGATCCAACAATTCATTCTCTCCTTGGTATTACTGACACTTGATCCGTGGCTTAGCATCCAATTGGTCCATGATCTCTATTTAAAGAGCATGGAGGTTCATTTGTCGAAGACTGTTCATGAGAGAAGCTTATGTAAATTTTCTTTATTTTATTAATAATATTGCCTGAAGTGGCTGTGTTCGCTCATGTCGTGAACTATTTCCCTCTTTGGGGGTTTTAACCACGTCAAGAATACCAGTGTATTGTTTTGTGATCTGTTTGTGAGTGGTGTCCTTTGGTGTTCACCCTAAGGAAGTTACCCTGTAAATTCCTACATGGTATCAGTGCCATTTGAGGGCAACATCCATTGGTGATCTAAATCTAAAGTCGGTACCACTGCATCTGATTGTCGTTTCTTAGATCTATTGTTTCTGACGGCTTTCGGGCTGAGAGGGCTGCTCTATTGTGTTAAGAGCATCTGTTCTAATGAGGAACCCCTTTTGTTACATGCGAAAAGGTTTCTGGTGGCCCTAGCTATGTCATTTTTAAGATCTGGAGGTATAGTCTTTATTTGCAGTTATATTTATTTATCTCTTTGTTTATTTCAGTTTATAGTCATCTATACTTTTTTTATCACTGGATGTATAACTTTCATTTTTGTGTATGCTCTTTGCCCCGCGACTCGGTGCAATCTGGGCAAATCAGGAACAGAAAGAAAGAATTTTTCTCATGCGTATGATCTTTTCCGCCGTGCCTTAGTGTGATCTCGGAAAATCAGAAACATTGGGGAAAACATCTAGTTTCTAGGGGACTAACCCCAAATCTAACTTGAAGTCATAAGGCTTGCATACTTTTGCTTGTTTTTTTGGTTTTCGTGGTTTTTTTTTGTTTTGCAGGCCAAAAAGAGTTGTTTCAAGTAAGCACGCACCCCAAACTTGCAGAGAACAAAAAAAAACTCTTTCCTCCTTTCCAACAATTACTAAATCTTTTAACTAGCTCACTTGGTCTAAAGTTACTTTATGATAATGGAGGTCTTGGGTTATAGTCTTTCTTTTTGTTGAGTTATTTTTCCAAAAATCACATGTAACTTATGTTTTAAAGTTACTTTATATAAAAGTGTTCTCACCCATTGTAAAAAGTGAGTCACTTATAATTCTAATGTCACTTTATCTTTTATTTAAGTTACAATTTAGTGGATAGTTCATAAACTACCATTGTAAAAGTGACTTTCACTTATTTATAAAAGTGGGTCACATATAGTAATCTTTTTAAAAGTGAGCTAATTAGATTAAGTTTGGAAAGTGGGAGAATTTTTTTTTAAATATAACATTATCATGAACTTCCAAACGTTCACGTCGTCCCTTGGCATCTTCAACAACTTTTCTTCAAAAAGGCATAACTTCTTCATCCGGAAGTCATTTTCAGAGCCCTTTTTTTTTAATTGGCCAAATTTTTCGAGATCTTTCCATTGGAACACTTAATTTCAGCATATACAACTTCAGTTTCTTTTAAAATGGAAAGTCCATGCCTAGTTATTCTTGACGGCACCAACTACTTCCAATGGTTGTCCTACATGGTGGATTTACTTAGGGGTAAAGGTATTTATAGAATAGCCTTAGGCCAAGAGTCTAAACCTCAAGATGAAGATAAGCTAGCCAAATGGGAAAATAAGCAATACCAAGCACGTGGGTTGATAGGGATGTCTATTTCTCCACACCTTAGATTCCATATCGCAGAAATTGATGCCCTCGATGAAGCAATGAAAACGCTCAGTAGTGTTTTTGGAATTAAAAATGAAACTAGAGCCCATCAACTCGAAAATGAGTTGCTTACTTTAGACCCCAATAATTTTTCTTCCATTGAAGATTTTGTGTCCAACTTCAAGACCCATAGACTTCTCTTGTAACATGTTAAGGTTAAGAAGGAAGATGGTAGCCTTGTTTATTCCATTCTCACTAAGTTAGGACCAGCCTATTCTATGTTTGTTTCCACCTTCCATTCTATTAGAGAAGCCTTTATTTCTCAAGGAAAAGACTACAAGTCCCCCTCTTTGATGTCTTTTGTGATTCTTTAATAAGAGAACGAGAAAAACTCTTACATATTGGTCTTCTTAATAGTGGAAACTCTTCTAGGAAAGCCTTAGCAGCCCACCCAATAGCAACCAAGTTCAAAGAATCATAAGAAGCAGCATCCTAAAAAAAATGGTCCTAAACCAAACAAGGGTTCTAAGCAATTTGAGTCTCAAAATGAAAAATCAACTGAACAAAATGATAAGGAAAATAAAAACAAAGGGAAGAAGACTGATACACATTGCAACTTTTGTAGTCACGATAGCCACTTATAATCCAAATGCTTTAAGAAGATGGAAGCCTTGGAAGCAGCAATGAAGAAGCATAACATCCATTTGAAGCACTCTTCAACTTCATCTTCAAGAATAGCACTTTTTGCATGTGGTTGTCAAGCATCTCGGTCTGGTTATGCACTAAATGTATCTTCTTCTATTCATTCTCATGAGTGGCTCATTGATTCTAGAGCTTCTTATCACATGGCCAAAAACAAAGCCATGTTTTCTTCTTTAAATGATTGTAACAACAAAAATATATATGTTGTTGATGATAGATCTCTTAGTGTTGTAGGGATTGGAACTATTCATCTAGACAATGGTTAATTTAATCATGTATTATGTGTTCCTACCTTATCCTGCAACCTTCTATCTGTATATCAGATAACTCATTCAGGGGAAGGTAAAAACGTTGAATTTTCACCTCATGATGTTGTAATTAAGCACCTAAGAGAACCTAGACAGATTTTAACTACTAGCATTGCTAATGATTCTACAAGGTTGTATAAGTTTAACAACTTTAGGTCATCAACTCTTCCCTCGGTATTTGTTGCTCATAATGATGAAGTGAGAAAATTTTGGCATGAGCAATTTAGTCACTTAAACTATCGATCCCTTCAAAATCTATGTTAAGAAAATATGGTGACAGGTCTTCCTATGGTATCTTGCAGAGATGGTGTTTGTTCCGGATATGTACTTGGAAAACATCATCAGGATAGTTTTAAAAAACGTGCCTCTTGGAACGACTCAACCCCTTTACAACTTGTGCATACTACATAGTGATTTATGTGGTCCACTTCTAGTTGTTTCATTCTCTGGCTACAAGTATTTCTTAACTTTCATTGATGATTTCTCCAGACGCACTTGGGTATACTTCCTAAAACACAAGAGTGGAGTCTTTAACATGTTCTTGGCCTTTAAGGCCTTTGTTGAGAAACAATCTGGACATCAAATTCTTAAGCTAATATTTGATAATGGCGGAGAATATGTTAACAACAAATTCATCAACTTTGCACTGAACATGGAATTCAATTGCAACATATTGTTCCATATACTCCACAACAAAATGGTGTTGCTGAAAGGAAGAATTGCACCTTAAAAGAAATGGCCAACTTGCAAAGAGTCCCACTCGTGTTGTGCAAATTACATAGTAAATCGCACTCCTACTAAGGTTTTAAAGAATATCACTCCAGAAGAAGCATGGACCTCAATTAAGCCAGATGTAAGTCACTTTCGTATTTTTGGAACTGAAGCATGGGGCCATATTCTAGATGAGAAACATAAAGCCTTAGAACCAAGAGTGAAAAATATAGTTTTGTTAGATATTCTGAAGATGTCAAAGGATATAGACTTCTTCAACCTAACACCAAAAATATAATCATTGGAAGAGATGTAAATTTGATGGAAATATATCGACCTATGAGCCTAGTTCGGCGAATGTGCCACCTCTCTCTATCTCTTCTACTTCTGAAAATATTCCTTCTTCAGATGATGACAGCGAGGATGACAATCCTCCCCACCTTCTCCGGATCTTCCTTCAGCTCCTTAGCGTCCAAAATGGGTCTACGCTACTCGGGATACAACAGACGCTCTTGCAGGTGATCCTATAGATCAGTGTCATACACGTTCTCAATTCCATAAAGCCTCTTCCTTACTGGCTCAAGTTTCAATGAATTGTGATCCTGACACCTTTGCAGAAGCTTCAGACCATCCACATTGGGATGCAGCTATGAATGAAGAATATCGTTCATTATTGGCAAATGATACATGGGACCTTGTTCCTCATCCAAAGGGATGAAAACTTGTTAGATGCAAATGGGTTTACATAACCAAGTTTGGACCAGATGGAAAAGTTGATAAACATAAAGCTCGTCTTGTTGTTAAGGGTTTTTCACAAGTTGAAGGCATTGACTATATTAAAACCTTCTCCCCTATTGCCAAAATGAACTCTATCCGCCTTGTTCTTTCCCTTGCTACCTATTTCAAATGGGAAGTCCATCAGATGGATGTTAAATCCATCTTCTTGCATGGGGACTTGCATGAAGAAATCTATATGGAAAAACCTCATGGCTTTATACAAAAAGACTCTAGCCTTGTATGTCGGATTAAGAAATCCCTTTATGGTCTGAAACAAGCCCCTCGGGCTTGGTATGCCAAAATGGATAGCTTTCTTATAGATACTAACTTTTCTAGGTGTCATTCTGACAATACTCTCTACACCAAGAAAGTGGGTAAGTCCCTTATCATTCTTGTTCTTTATTTTGATGATCTTATCCTTATTGGTAGTGATCCCAACCTTATAAACCATGTGAATTCTAGCCTTAAAAAACAATTTGAAATGACAGACTTAGGGCACTTGCATTATTTTCTTGGTCCTCAAGTCTTGCAATCCAAAGAAGGTATTTCCCTTTCCTAGTCTAAGTATGTCTGTGATCTTCTACGCCACTTTCACAAGGAGGACTATAAGGCAGCATCTTCTCCCTTTCAGTCTGGAGTCAAACTTTTAGTCACTTGTACTTCCCCATAAAGTTGATGCTACCTTATACCATCATCTTGTTGGAAAACTTCTATATCTAACCCATACCCATCTTGACATTTCTTTTGTTATTGGCCTTGTTGCTCGGTTTATGCACAAACCACATGAAATTCATTGGAAAGTAGCTAAAGAAAACTTCATTATGTTCGAGGTACAGTTCAGTTTGGGATTCATTACAATGCACGAGCATCTCCTCTATTGGTTGATTTCACTGATTATGATTGGGTTGGTGACCCTGATGATCAGAAGTCTACTGCAGGTTATGTCTTCACTCTTGGTTTTGGACCTATTACATGGGCTTGCCAAAAACAACGTGCCATTCTCTCTCTTCAGCAGAAGCAGAGAATCGTGGCGTCATCAAAGCCAGTAAGGAAGCCCTGTGGCTTCGTCAGATCCTGTCAGAGTTTGGTTTCCAGCAACAACATCCGACTACACTTTGGTGTGATGATCAAAGTTCCATTCAACTATGCAAAGATCCAATCCAACATTAGCGCAAAAAATACATTGAACTACACACGCACTTCATCAGAAAGCTCATTCATGATCATGTTCTTGAAGTGCAATTCAACCGATGATCAAGTTGCAGACATCTTTACAAAGGCTCTCACATAGGCGAAGTTTACTAAACTTCAATTTATGGTTGGAGTTCAAGAAGTTGTCACTAAGGGGGCATAGGCTCTAATGCCTCCTTCCTTCTCCTATTGTGTCATCTTTGTACATCCTTCAATCCTATCCCAAGTTGTTCTTAAGGGGGGATATTAGGATATTCTGACACATAGGAATTAATTAAGTATAACTTGGTCTAGTGTATAGTTAGGTAAAGTGTGTTTCTTTAGTATGTACTTTTTGTAACTTACAATCCGACGATCATGATATGTTCTAGACATGAAGGGTTCTTCATGTTGATCTTTAAACTTTTCCTTCTTAGCTTTAGTTTTGGTTTTAGGGAGGTCATTAGCATCCATTCTTGAGATATGTAGATTCTCCTCGGCCTGCATTGTCATTTCTTTAGCATCAGCCTTCAGCCAATGTGGAGGGTTACATGTCCCTTAAGGCATATGTTAGGTGGCCACCTATGACTTTAATAAATTTGTCAAGGATGTTCGCATCAGCGGGTTTTAGGTGATCAGGGATATCGCGAACAACCCTATCAAACTTTCGAATGAATTCCCGGATGTCTTCCCTTCCCCTCGCTATTTGATAAAACTCCTTAATGTTGAAGGTCCCGTGGGCATTACACGACCATCTCTTCATGAATAGCTCCTCAAATTCATCAAAACCTTCAATGCATCCTGGGGGAAGACTAAGGTACAATTCTCTAGCTTGTCCCTCAAGCGATAAAGCAAAGAGCATCATGAGCCTATCTTCATCAAAGATCATCCTAGGGGACATGTGCCAATAGAATTCCTCAACAAAGTCACAAGAACTTGTTGTAGCATCTCCTTTGAACTTGGTAACCATCGGTTGCATTTTTTAGGTAATGGCTTAGGATCATCACTCAATTTTAAAGGGGCAAATACATTGCCCAAATGTCTTTCACGTTTGTTCATCTTGGGTTTTTCAGTGGTAGAACTAGTTGCCATCTCTATGGTGGGATCACTAACCTTTTCAAACTTAGGAAGAAGAGTGGTTTCAACAGATGATGGAGCTCGTTTCTTCCTCTTTGCAATAGCCTTAGTTAAAGGAGGAATATTGTCACCTTCAAGCAAACTAGGGGTTTGTACAATGAGTGGAGTCGCCAGAGGAATAATGAAATTGTCGTTAATGAATCAATTCCTCGATGATTCACTAGGGAGACAGACTTGCTTCCTCCCCAGCAATAACGCCAGAAATGTTACCACTGAAACTAGCAGGGGACCTAAAAGGGAAACCTAAAGGGGCAACTGTTAGGTCAAGGGCAACGATGGAGACTGAGCCCACTGTCACCTAAGCTAAGGCTCCCTACTCTTTAAGGACTTTCACGGATGGGAGACCCGGTATATAGAGAATCACTTATGAAGGATAGGTCAAGCAAAATGGATATGAAGTGACCTCAATGAACCTTACCTAGGAAAGACTCAAGAGTGGGACTTGCTTGCTTCTTAAGCAAGGTACAAGGTCCTCTAGGATAGGGGGTGAGGATTTAAGGGCTAGGTTAGGGGAGTATGACTTCTGAAGGAGCTTCCCAATCCCTAAAATCCTTGTAAAACTTGGATTCCTAAGTTGTTTTTGAATAATTGACCTTGATGAGAAATGGAACCATACGGGAGCAAGTGGACCTAGGTTAGGTTAAGAGGACGAATTTTAGCAACCAATCATGATCTTAACCTAAACAAGGAGGAGAATAGGATGAAAGAAATAATTTCTACTTAAAGGTTCCAAAATGATCCTATGAGATACTGGCGTAGGGAAACCCAGGGCAAAATTCAATTTCAGGGCTAGGGCTTGGAATACATCACAATTCCATCATCGGTATTTCCTCAAATTTGGAGGGGCCTTTGGAGAGACACCAGCACAGGAAAGGCCAAGAGGTCAAAGTTTTTCTATAGGTAGTTTGTTGGGAAAATGATGCCCTAGGTGACCCAGCGTGGCTAGACCTAGAGAGGAAGAAAAGGTGAAGAAGAATACTTCTAGGGTGATCACCTTATGGTGGACCAGTGCCTAATTCCTTTGGGGATATTGGATTCAAGAACAATAGTGAGAATGGACTTAATTTCTAGCTCAAGAAGGCTCTAAGGACGACTTCATTTGGCATTTTGGCAAAGGAGAGTGATCTTAAAGCGTTTATACTTTGTTTGCAAATCAAGATGGTTTATCAAGATAAATTAAACCATAGAATTATCTCTAGGACAATTCGTTCAACATACATGGCCCATACATAGAGAGATGCTATATAGAAACATAATTCCACAATTTACTAGTAAATGCATGCAGCAATTAGCCCTAAAATACTGAAAATTCCATCATCAATGCATGTGACAAAGTAAAGAAATAGCATTAAATTCATACTTACATGTAAGAGAATAAATCCAACCATCAATAAATTTGCCAAGAAGCTCCAAGACATTAAAAGATAATCCAAACATTAAAATTTATCCATGCTCCAACTTCGTCCACCAAGAAGGAATAGCAAAATTCTCAAGAGAGAGAATGTTCCAAATTCCAATCCAAGTGATGAAAAGAGTACTTAACCATGATTAAAAAGAAATCTTGAAACAGGACAAGTGCTTAAGGATACAAGTGCCAATGTTAACCAATATATCAATCCACAAGATGCCAATTAGATTTCAAATGCCCACAATGACTTAAAACAATCAACAAGATCAGTAAATTAGAGCCTAGATATGTGAGTGATTTAAGTGCAAACTTAAATAATCAAAATCAACAATAACACTTCAAAAATTTCAGCACTTATTAAGAAACATTAAGAATCCCTAAAAAGTCATAAAAGCTCATTGGTAAATTTGTTTAAGTTTTCAAGAATTTTTGGGCATATCTTGGCACTAATAACTCACTAAGTGGATGATTTTCTTACTGCTGTAATATGAGTTTTCAGATCTGATATAACTTGTTAAAATAGGAAGTAAACAGAAAATCAGTGAACTATTGATGCCACAACAAGCGTCAAATTAGACCCAAAACTTGGAAGAAAATTGTCAAACTGAAAATCAAATTTTTGAGCCTTTTTAGGTGAATTATTCAGAAAATTTCAGATCTGATATATCACAGTCACTTATGCAGTAAAATTCCAGCAAGCGAAGAATCAGATCTAGGTTAGATAACCAATGCCCAAATGACCAAAATTTAAGAAAATTCAAATTTTGCAATTTTGAGTTATTTTGACCAATTCAAATATGATTTTAGGGCTTATATATCACTTATGTAAACTGAAAATTACAGTAGTGATAAAACGTGAGAAGCTAGGGTTTAGATAGAAAACCAAAAGGCCATGGGGCCATGTAGATGGCTAGGAAGACTTCCAATGAAGGTGGTCACCTGAAAACACAATGTTAACCTCAAAATTGCTGCAAAACAAATTGTTAGAGATAAAATAAAAAACCTTTCAAGAATATTGTTGTTTGCAATGAGATCTAGCCCTTGTAGGGCTTATGGCCTTCTTAGTGCTTGCAAAATAGGTCCCAAACACTAGCCCTTTAGGTTGGGTAAGGGCTAGGGCCTTTGGAAAATGGCTTTTCCCTGATTTTATAATATGAAGCCTACAAAACTAGCCTCAAAACCCTAGACATCTAGAGTTTCTGAGGTCTCCAATGCCAATTTCTTCCTTTAGATCTGAAATTTGTTGCAGAATTTTCAGTGGATGACCCTACAAAATTTCTAGAGACTATATCTTACCCTCAAGGGCCTAGATCTAACTCTACTTCAGCCTTTTCTCTTGAGTTCAGCGTGCAAAACTGAAAATAAAACACCCAAACCCCAAATGTACAAGGGTTTTAAAAAATTTAAATTTTGAGAAAAATACGTTTATGGCTTTCCTTTAATGAATGGCTAAAAACACATTAGAAACCCCCATGTGCACTATAGCCTTAGTGGAGATTTAATCCACCACACGAATATTTGGGATCCAAGCAACAGTGCTTAGTGCCCAAGTTTGTGAACTTGGAGGCCAAGGATTGAAGTACCTGCAAACACGATGTATTTATTTCAAAATAATTTGTTAATCACATGGGAAATCAAACCACCTGCGATTAGTCCAAAACTATCAATAGTATAATTTTATCTCCATCTAATGAAAAACAGATCTTACCAATATTCAGCACAACATAGGAATGTCCGTAATCAGTACATACCACAAATCAATAAGCATGAACACCTTGAATTGCACCCGAAAGTCTTTATTATGATAGAAAAAATAGTTTCCAGCAAGACAATAGTGTTACAAAGATGCTTCAACATCAATTTTCTAGCCAAAGATCATCGTGCTAGAGACTCAAATGACTCTCTAATTTATAGATCAATCCTCTAAGTGGAAAAATAATGGCTAGTTTCCTTGATCCTTGTCAAAATAACCTTGGCCGTTGAAAAATATTTGATTATATTTTAATATGGGTCGTTGATTTTTTATTTTGAGGAATTTTTGAATTTATCGTTTAATTACATTACTACTAGCTCAATATTAATTATTTTAAGCTAATTTCCTCAAAAATTTGACTTTGACTTAACCACCAAGATCCAAAGGTCCAAATTTTCTTGCAATATACAATATTCCTTTGGTGGAGGACCTTTAAAAATTGATTCCTTTAAGACCCACTAATTTTTCCACTTGGAGAATTAATTTTCCTAAGACATTTTAATTTGACTCTAATTAATTAATTTTCTGGCTTAAGATTTAATTTTATTTTGCGAGAAAAATTACTTAATTTACACATGAGGGGATTTATTTTTTTTCCATCCTCCAATACATAAGATTTTTACATTTACAACCCTCAAAGGGGGAATACACATTTGGCTTAGACCCTCAAGACACATACCCCATCTGCGACACAACAAGATCTAGTAGACCAAATGATTTATAATAAAATAATTTAGCGAAATAGCTTAAATTATTCCCAAATCACTTTTACATCTAAGTCGACTATAGCACTAGGACTCACCCAAGATTTAGATGAAGAATTCCACCCTAGCTTTGGGGTGAGGCTAGAGGGAAAAACCCTACCGACCATCCATGTTTAGAAACACAAATGAGTCAGTGAAACAAAAAACCTCCTAGGATGAACTCTTGCCAAAAGAATAGCCTTACCTAGGTTGTTACATATATTTATGGTCTTACTAGCATCATTTACATTACAAAACTGCAAAATGGGTTTACAATAACACATATAAGCTGCTAAAAGATGATCCAATCATTTGAAAAATTTGGTACATCTGCTTCCATGTAACTTTGTCAAATATGAGTGCATCAGGAATCAACTTGTTTGGGAGACATGGATGAGTGGCCTAGCTACTCGGTTAAATTTAGCAAGATTTATAATTAGATTAGATTTTAAGTATGAGACCACTATCTTATGGAGTCACAATTATCATTTAACATAAATTATTGCCAAATAACTAAATGGGCACCCGCTACTTGTTATGATAGACTAAAATGTATGAGATGCAAGTCCTAAGAACTAGGTGTGATGCAAGGATGTTGGTAAATTTTAGATTAAATGCCTAGTCTAAGTTGAATCTCTCCCTTAATTTTTTTGAGAAATAGTTTTCAGAGTAGGTTGTGGGATAGAAGCCAATAGGAAGCAGGCAAAGACCTGATTAACGATACCTCCCCCTGTGTTCCAACCACCCAATGCCTCTAGCATTGCAGAGATTGTGACTTTGATGACTACAAGGTCATTGTGTTAACCACTAAAAAAGGTTGAATCCCTCAAGCTAATCGGAAAAGGGTTGCCCTCGGAGTCTATCAACCTAGCTTATGCTAGGAGGTAAGTTTTTAAAGCAAGCTAGATCCTAGAATGTTCATGCAATGATGATTAATGAAATTACTTGAGTTAAGATTATTTACGTGTTTAAGTACTCAAGGTATGATTACTCTTTATGACAATAGTACTTAACAACAATTAGAGGACAATCCTAAAACAAGACAAGTGCTTAAGGATACAAATGTCAATGAATTAATCCACAAGATACTTAGAATAAATTATCCAAATTGCCAATTAGCGAATGATTACACAATGGCAATAAGATTTACTCAAGATGTTCTTATCACAATGCCAATTAGATTTCAAATACCAAAGCAGGCTATATCATTAACAAGATCAGAGCTTTAGAGCTTAAGTGTATGAGTGCTTTAAGTGTAAAATTCAGAAATTCTTGTAACTTAAAACAAGGCAAGCAAGCGTTAGATCTCAAATATCCAAATCAGCAGTACTACTTCAGAAATTCCAGCACTTATTAGACTTATGACAGCAGTAGGAAAATCACTTTAGATCATGGAATTTACCAAACATATGAAACAGAACATTTTCCAATGATTAGCAAGATGTAAATTTATGAATTTAGCCCACTTTAAGATGAAGTATTCAATGATGTATCAGATCTGAAGTAACTTATTACAGCAGTAAACAAATCAGCAAATCAGCCACTTAATGATGCTACAACAAATACTCAATATGCCCAAAACTAAGAAAAAATTACCAGATTTGGAAAAATCAAGTTTTTAGGGATTTTAGAGTGTGATTCAGAAAATTTCAAAACTAATTCAGTGATTTATGCAGTAAATTCCAGCAAACAGAGATTTAGATCTAGATTAGATCATTGATGCCCTAGTGGCCAAAATTTTCGAAAATTCAAATTTTGTTATAAATTATTTTGACCAATTTAAATGTAATTTTAAGGCCTTTGATACCACTATTATAAACTGCAAATTACAGTAGTAATACAGTAGTGAAAATTAGGGTTTAGAGAGCAAACCCTAAGCCCAAGGCCTTGAAGATCCCTTGGTCAAATTTTGCTGAAATTTTGCGATCAAGTTGCTACTTGGAAAATAAAATTTTTTAGGCCAAAAACCTGCAAAACTACCAAGTATTTAGTCCAAAAAAATCAGAGATGGATTTAGGGCAAATTAGAACCAACGCTAAGCCTAATAGGACTAGCTTTGGGGCAAAAAGAGGCTACGAGGATGAGGAAACGGAAAATGTGGAAGAATAAGGCCAAGAAAATTCAACGTTGGAGGGATAAAGTCCTACAAAGTTACACAGCTAGGGTTAGAGGGCAAATTAGGAATTGAAAAGCCCACGGTTAGCCCAAAGGCAACCGTTTAGGGTGGAAGAAGGAGGCCGAGGCTTCCTGAGGCCATGACTAGGCCAAAAATGGCCTAGAAATCCCAGCGCAGAGTTGAGGAGGGAACGTTGAGGCCCCTAGGGCTTAAGGCCAGCCCTAAACAAGGCTAAAAGGTTGACGCAAAGGCTTAATAGGCTGATGCAGGGACTAAGGAGTGGAGCATTGGCCTTGGAGAGGCCAGATCTAAGCCTAGGAGGCCCAAAACTAGAAAACCCGATTTCAAAAAATTCTTCTTTAGATCTGAAATGTGCTACAAAATTTTCAATGGATGGCCTTGCAAAAATTTCTAGGGACTAGATCTTACTCTCAAGGGCATAGATATAGTTGTTCTTTGGCCCCTTCTCTTGATTTAACCTACAAAATGGAAATAAAATACCCAAAACTCCAAATATATATAAAATCTTAAAACCCCAAGACCCAAATTAGCAAAATAATTTACAAATTAAATTTACAAAATTTACAAATATACAAAGGTTTTGAAAATTTCGAAATAAAATTCTTTATGGCTATTTTCTTTGATAAATGGCTAAAAACACTTTAGAAACCCCATGCACACTATATCCTTAGCGAAAGATTAAATCCACCACATAAATATTCGGGATCCAAGCAAAGTGGTTCCTACCCACAGTTTGTGAATTTGGCGACCAAGGACTAAAGTACCTGCAAACACTATATATTTATCTCAAGAAAATTTGTTAATCATATGGCGAATCAAATCACCAAAGATTAGCCTAAAACTATCAATAGCATGATTTTATCTCCACCAAATGAAAAAACAAATCTTACCATTTATCAGCACAACATAGGAGAGCACGTGGTTGGTACATACCACAAATCAATGAACATGGAACACCTTGAATTGCACCCCAAAGTCTTTATTATGATAGAAAAAATAGTTCCTAGAGGGGCAATAGTTTACATGAATGCTTCAACGACAATTTCTTAGCCAGAGATCAAATGGTTAGAGACTCAAATGACTCTCTAATTTATAGATAAACCCTCCAAGTGGAAAAATAACGGCTAGTTTCCTTGATCCTTGTCAAAGTAATCTCGACCGTCAAAAAATATTTGATTATCTTTTAATCTTAGCCATTTAATTTTTATTTTTGAGGAATTTTCGAATTTATAATTTAATTCCATTTTTATTAGCACAAAATTAATTATTTGAGTTAATTTCCTCAAAAATTTGACTTTGACTCAACCACCAAGGTCCAAGAGTCCAAATTTTCTTGAAATATACAATATTCCTTAGTGGAAGACCTTCAAAAATTAATTCTCTTAAGACCTATGAATTTTTCCACTTGGAGAATTAATTTTCCTATGACATTTTAATTTGACTCTAATTAAATAATTTTTTGGCTTAGGATTTAATTTTATTTTGCCAAAATAATTAATTAAATGACACTTGAGGTGATTAAATGTTTTTTCCACCCTCTAATATTTTAACCATGGTGTCTAAGTACGAGGGACCATGCATTAAAATATTTTTTTTACATAAGATTTACAATTTCAACCCTAAAAGGGGGAATACTCATTCGGCTGAGACCCTCAAAATACATACCCAATCTATGATTCAACATGATTTAGTAGACCAAGTGATTTGTAATAAAAAATTTAGCCAACTAGCTTAAATTATTCCCAAATCATTTTTACATAAGACTCGATTAGAACACTAAGACTCACCTAAGACTTTGACGAAGAATTCCACCCTAGCTTTGGGGTGAGGTTAGAGAGAAAAACTTTGTTGACGATTCATGTTTAAAAACACAAATGACTTAGTGAGACGAAAAACCTCCTAAGATGAAATTTTCCGCCAAAATAATAGGCTTACCTAGGTTGTTACATACATTCAAGGTATTTAAATTTTATAGCATCATTCACATTACATAATTTATAGAATGGGTTTACAATGACACATAAGTTGCCGACAAATGATCCGATCTTGATGAAAAAAAATTGTAATTTCTCTTCCTTGGAACTTTGACAAATATTGTGCAACAAGCCCGAATTAGCTAACCTTTCTGAATATAGACAACTTGTGGGGCCCCTGATGTTCTTGGTAAACTCTCGACCGACATATGCTTCGTTGTGAATACGTTGAGTCAATTTATGGTCAAACCTCATCACATACATTGGATTGCTGCTAAGAATATCTTGAGGTAACTTCGTGGCACAATCAACTATGGTCTAAGATACACTGCTGGGAATTTGAGATTACATGGATATACTAATGCTGACTGGGCTAGCAGTGTGGTGGATTGTAAGATCACGTCTAGATGTTTCTTCTCATTGGGGTCTGCTTCAATTTCTTGGATGAGAAAGAAGCAGAAATCGATTTCTCTAAGCACTGCGAGGTCGAATACATTGCAGCTAGTATGGCCTATCATGAGGCTATTTGGTTGAGGAAGCTCTTTAGTGGGCTATTTGAGCACATGTTGGATACCATCATGATCTTTTGCGACAAACTGAGTGGGATTCACCTTTCAGAGAATCTCGTGTTGCATCACTGCTCCAAGCACATTGATATCAAGTAACACTTTATCGGGATATGTTACAACGAGGAGAAATAAGGATCCAACACATCAGGACTGATGAGCAGGTTGTTGACATCCTCACAAAGCCTTTGGGAACGGTCAACTTCTTAGCCTTCCGAGAGAAACTTAAAGTCGTGGAAGGACCCCGCTTGAATTGGGCATTGAGCTCTAAGAGCTTATGGGGGCTTGGGGTACTTCTTGGAGCTATAAGCGATCATAGGGTGAGTGGTTCACCATCCCCTATAGGTGCGTTGTGTATAAGGTAAGTGGTTCACCTTCCCCTGTGATACCCCATGATGGTTGACATGTATGTAGGGTGAGTGGCTCACCTTCCCCTACGATTGATGATACATGTGTGTAGGGTGAGTCGTTCACCTTCCCCTACGATTGATGATATATGCATAGGATGAGTGGCTCACATTCTTCTATAGAATATGAGCAAGATGAGTGGTTCACCTTCTCCTGTGGATGCCCCAACATACATCCTACCCATGTAGTCCGGGACTCATGGGAAGTAACTCTCATCTAGCCAATGAGTTGGGAGAAGTGGATAGGGACCATAGCACTACCGATGGACACATTGTGTATTGTCGTACTCCCTATGTCTAGGATTCATGGTGTTCAACACCTTGATCATTCAGGATCAAATCCTATTGGAGTTCTAACCCTGGACTGACTTTTGTCAGTGGAGAGTGGCAAGGTCTTGTGACTCACTCTTGATCAATTCTTCTTCAATTACATCATTGTTCAGCAGAGTTGAGATGAGATGAAGAGATCGTACATAAAGACGGGATGGCATGATGATAGATGGATTGGCAGGTGGAATTCTCCCTAGTTGAGAGGGAGTGTTAAAATTGGCAACTAGGGACAAATTCCACTTTGGACAGTGCATTTGATGAAGATGATTGCATTGAATTCCTCTTTTCAAGAGGACCAAAATCAACCTAAAGATCATCAATTTTGAACAATCAAAGATGTGTTTTTGAAGTTATGCCCACACATGTGCAAACTGACAAGGTTGGCCACATCATCATGTAGGCTCATGAAGCCCAATAGACATGTCACTTCACCCTCAATGACTTGTATAAATATAAGTGACCTCTCACCTCATTTGGGATCATCATCACTCACACATTCTTCTCTCTCCTTCTCTCATTGGTTCATACAACTATTGGGCATACCTTTTTCTCCAACACTTGTGGCAAGGAGGATGAATTTCAGACAGAATTACAAGGCCAAAAATTTCTGATTTTCCTACAGTTTGACCAGTGTTGACCAGCATTGACTTTGACTTTCCAGGTAGATTTTGACTTCAATATTTTGGGAGGATCTTTATCTCAGCCGGACGCATTTATTGGCACAAAAAATGAGGCTTTGTGTTGACTTTGACTATGTTGACTTCAAACTTGAAACTAGGGTTTCTGCAACAGATTTGACTTTGTCTTTGACCAAGTTTAAGGAGGAATTTTGGGACTGTTTTCAAGGCATCTTGAGCAGTTGATCAATTAGCATTTGACCAAGGTTGACCGAGCTCTTTAGTGGACTATTTGTTGTTGCACCATTGACTGTTAGGGTTGATTTGACTGTTGTTGACCAAGAGCAGCGTTGCAGATTTTGACAGCGTTGTTTTGGACATCTATTGGCAAGTCAATTTTGACTTTTGTACTCTCTCTTTCTTTGTTGAACATTTGATATAATAAAAAGAAGAATTGATCAAATGGTTTCCCCCATCTTGGGGTATTTCCCTGAATTGCGTTAAGCATAGAACATACCATTGTTAACTAAAATTAACAAGTCGGCCTCACTTATCCATGTCGGTTTACCCCTTCAATGGCACCTCTTCGGACCCATCAAACTACTATAAATATACATATAAACTCACTAGTTTCCAACCAAAAAAAAAAAATTGACTTTTTGTGGAAGGTTCTAAGGCTAAATGCGAAATTCTGAAGAATGCGAGTATATTCTGAAGCTTATTACAAGGGTTTTTCGTTGGGAATTAAGTGATGAATTTGGCTTTCGTTTCATCACTATGATATGTGATTCTATCTCTACCTACGTAATGTGGATCTTTGTATTGGCAATTGTCTATTTTCTCTGTGGTTTGATCTAATATTGTAGTGACTTGTCTATACTTCATGATGGCTCGATCTATAAACTCACACCTACAGTTGAACCATGATAACGCTAAGGTTTGGTCTCATCACTTCCTGATTTCATTAAGAATTCATTCCATCTTGCACTTTTGTCTTACTTGTATACTTTGAAGATCGCGTACATTTTTGCTTATATTGTTATTCATGTCATGATGGTTTCCGCTCACATTGACTTAATTTCGCTCCCTAGATTCAACAGCATAGATAGCTATTCTATCTCATGTGGCACAGTGATATATGAATTGTATTAAATAGTCGATGACTTTGATAACTATAACCCTGTAGCAAAAACCATGATGTCAATAACAATATTATATAACAGTGGCAGTTGTTGGGTAACATTAATGATTTGGAAGTAAAGTGTGACAGTGACATCTTGATACTCCATGTCTTACCTTCATGATTAAGAATGATGCATTACAATAATCTTGATGTTACAGTAATCGTGCTCTAGCATTTAGTCTGTTGTATGAAGTCTTGCTCCCATAATGATAATTGGAATATGTTTGTGATGACCACGATATGTTGCTTTGTATTCACAGGGACATGATAAGATCAGTTGACATGAGATTGTGATCACAGTTATACGATGCCATATTGTAGTAGCTAAGATATGACATCCATTGTAAAGGTTGTCATATCTCTATCTCGCATAATAAAACTAAGATGATAGTGATTAAAAGTCAAGAATGAATCTAAGATGACAATGATTGAAAGCCAGGTAACTATGATGTCAACTTTGTGTTGAAGGCCTTGTTTCCCTCATGTATATGTTGTTGTTTTTGGCCTTGGTGGTCTAATGTATTGTACTATTTATCTCTCTATTGAACATTCGATGATAATCTAATAAAAGAACTTGGAAAGGGTTTTCCCCCTTGTGGAGTTTTTCCCTGGTCTCTGACCAAGTCATGATGTCTCTATTGTGTATGTTTTTCTTCTATCGATACGTATTTTTCTAATGCATTATTGATGCTAATGTTCTTTCTATATTGTTGCTTAAAATGTTATGGAGTGAATGTAATATGAAAATAATAATGGGAAAAATGCAACAACCTTCAGCACAGAACACTAGCCCTAAGAAAAAATTAACAAACAAGCCAATCACCCTTTTTTTTTAAATGTATTTATATTTTATTTCATTTACATTTAAAAATCCCTAAAGTTAGAAAAATATAAAAATTTCAAAAAAACATAAAAAAGGCCATCAAAAATGGAGGGTGGTTGAGAGGGTGAAGCAGAGGGGAAGAGATTGGGCAGCTTGAGGTTCCACCAGACAAGGATTTCCTTTTCGGACGAGGGAGCTTGATGATCCTAAGGAGATCAATTGGTGAGCACTATGGATTCCTCTAGATTTTTGCGAAAGAGACACCAAAGATTATCAGGGGATCTGGAGGAATGATTGAAGATTTTGTGGTTGCACTCATCCCAGACTTCCCACGCGCCGAGAAGAGGGGTGCACAAGACCAAATGCAACTGAGGATGGCATTGTTGAAAGGTGAGGCAGGCCATTGCTTAAGGGTGCAGGCAATACAACACAGATCTCTGTTAGATCTAAGAAAATTGTGCTCCAGCTTGCACCATATGTCTCCAGAGTCTCAAGTTGGTCTTGACAGAGGGGGCATCGAGAAGGCCCCTAAAAGCTTTTTTTTATTAGATTGTCCCAAGTGAGGACTCGGCACTTGGAAATAAGCCACAAAAAAGTTTTGACTTTTGGCCACATGTAGAAGTTCCATAACTTGGCCCATAAGGGGTCTGGCTCAGGGGGGAGAGGAGAGGAGTGAAGGTGGTAAGCTTCTTTTACTGTGAATTTCCTAAATTTGTGTAGCCCAACCTGAGAACATCCTTCTCGTCCCTTTTGTCAATTGTTCTTTTGAGTAGCTCTTGATGAAGGCGTGAATGGTTGTGATCATTGTCCTCCTCTGGACATAGAATGTTTGTCGCTCAGCTACAATGAACTAGCCCTTCTGAGTTTGACCAGAACTATTGCACTGTGATGTGCCCCGTGCTAAGAGCTTGAGCTTGCCTGAGGGGGGTGGGGAGGACAGTAGCCAAACTTGGTTGTTGCTTGCAGGAGTCATTCCAGAAGTTAGCTGAGCATCTGTCTCTGATCTCCCAAAAGCAATGGGAGTAGATTAGGAAGCGTCCTTGACTGGCTAAGTTCTAGATTAGAGAGCCCAAGAGTATGTGAGATAGACAGACCAAATCTTGTTGGGGAGTATTGTTGGCATATTTTGCATGCCAAAGTCTGGCCCATGGTTCCTGCTTGTGTTTGATCCATTTTGACCAGATCTTGGCTCCCATGACTATGTTGACACTTTCCGGATCCCTAAGCCCCAAACCACCGTGTGTTTTGGGGAGGAAAAGAGTATCCCATTTGACTAGAGGTCATTTGTGCTTGAGATCAGCTCCTCCCCAGAAGAAAGCATGTTGGATGATCCTTATGCTCTTGAGGACCCATTTTGGTGCACCAAGGACAGAGAATAAGTAGAGGGGCATAGCTTGGAGGACAAACTTGAGGAGGATGATCCTGCTGGAGATGTTGAGGGTTTGAAGGTCATTTCAACAATCTGATTTTGATCTTCCGCATTTGCAGTTAAAAGGTTGGTCAAATCCCTGCCTTTCTTTCAAATGAGATTTGCTTTTCATCAACAAACCTCGATCACCTGGAAAGGCAGGGTCTGAAATTCAGCCAACCTTCGGCCAACCTTGAGCCTTCAGCAGCCTTCGGCCAGCCTTGAGCCATCAACCAGCCTTGAGCAATCAACTAGCCTTCAGCCTGCCTTGAGCCATCAACCAGCGCCTTCAGTCATCTAGCCTTCAGCCAGCCTTGAGCCTTCAGCCTTCAGCCTTCAGCCTTCAGCCAGCCTTCAGCCAGCCTTGAGCCTTCAGCCTTCAGCCTTCAGCCTTCAGCCAGCCTTCAGCCAGCCTTGATGGGGCCCCATCACCCCACCTTCCAACCAACATCCCTCAGCCCACCAACTTTGGTTTATCTTTTATAGATGAAGGATTCAGCTCATCACAATCTGCCCCGTAGAACCTTTCATCCTTATACCTCCAACATCCTTCATCCCTCCAACATCCCATCCTTCACCCCACCAGATCCGCCTTGGGGTACATAGAGGTGCATCTAACCGTTAGTCCCCCGAGCTTCATTTCTAAAGCAATTTGATTGATTATTATTCATCTTTAGAAACATCTTAGGCTTTCCTAACAATTGGAACAGGTTTCATCTTAGTTGGGACACTTTAAATTTTCATCCCTTAGGGATTGGACCCCAAAGCTAAACGATAATTTCCAAATCTTAATCTCTTTGAATACTCATTCAATTGGAGTGCTAGTAGGCTCATTTTGTTTTTAATAGATTGTACCAAGTTCTGACATATCCAATCATCAGCTCCAAGTTTTAAGAGCATCTTTGGGCCCGTTTGAAACCTCCAAGTGGCCCTTTGCTTGTTGGTTTCTGCAGATTTTTACAGAATTTACAGATTTTGCAGGTTATAAAAGCAAGTTTAATCATCATTTTCAGCCCCAAGCGCAAGGTATTTATAAAGGATATCATCTCTAATATTGGTGAGGGACTTCATACTCAAATTCAGTGCAATTCTCATGGTTAAATATTCATCTACTTGAGTATTTTCCTTTCCAGTCTGCATTTTCTGCCATAAAATATTTTATGTTAGAGCAGATTTATTCTTTTGATTTAACTCCTCACCTTCATCATTTAAGTGTTTGTAGACACTGGTCTCTCTTAGGCCTTTGGTAAAGTTGTGTTATGTATGGTTACCCCCTCGTGGTGTTCGAGGAGTTAACCAAAACTGAGAAGAGAGAATGCTGAGGTGACAGTGAGAGCATCTCCAAGCCTGTTAATCTGAGCGGTAACAGACCCTATTCACTTTTTGCTTCTTTCCATCTTTCTTGACTCCATTGAAGGCACTGATTCATTGATTAATTCCTCATATAAAACCAAACTATCTTATCTATATCAAAATTTGTGCATCTTAGGGGTTCTAGATATATAATTAGGCATTAATATCACTTTAGTCCAGGTTTTTGTTAAATTACAGCACAATTAGCTTGCTGTAGTTTCATTTTTAGCACATAAAATAGAGACAAACTTCAGCAATTGCAATGGGTTACGTGGCCCAACATTTAGATAAAATTTTGCAGAGACATTTTGTTTTTTCATATTTATAAGGAGAATTATTCAGGGCAGCAAGGTTTTATTTCAATTTAAGTGTCACTGATTGTTTCTCGATTTTTAGTCAATTCCTAAAGCCACCTAGTGATTCCCCTTGTGGTTGACAAGCACTAATCTGAAGTGCAGCAGAATGGTGCAGTGTACTGCTTCTAGTTACCTTGGAACCTTCCAGATTCAAATGTAACATGCAGTAATAAACAAAACCTATATTTTCATTTTGTCTACCAACCAGCATATATTGTGTGACAGAGAAGGGCTATTGGATTTTCTAACATGACCTTCAAAAGTTCAACCATAACAATTAAGTTTGAGACAATCCATATGCTTTAATAACTGAAATATGAAATGTAACAGAGCTAACCTCAGTCCCTGTGGTTAAACCCCCAAATGAACCTTCACATAGTCCATCCTCTGCATCAAAGACCACCCATGGTCTGCAAATTCCACAGAATAGTTACATAACTCTTATGTAAATTGCTAGAAACAGAGCCTTGCAAAGAATGTAAACAGCTCAGAACAAGAAAAACCACCAGCATTCATAAATGCTAGTTATCATTAATCTTAAGTACCTGAATATTCAAAATACAAAGTATAATAACAGACTACTGACACAAAATATTGCATATTGTCAACTTGTATAAAAATGTTAATACTGAAACTAAGCATTGTAGCACCTAGTATATGTTTTTTGTGTTTCTCCTATTACTTGTTGGACTTTGTCTCAATATATGTTCCTCATACAATCTCCATGAGTAACATCTATATTTGGCTTTATAAAAAAGTAAAACATATCACTAGCTTTATATATGTATCTTTGTGAACTGTAAACATTTTGCTAAAACCCTGTGGCTTATGCATATGATATTCTACCAATATCCAACTCTCAACCTTCAAAGTAGATGGAAGCATAAGAGCATCAAGGTACCAAAGTTCTTTTAATGAACACCACTGATCATAAACCAAGAAAAGCACATCCCTAGCCTCGCCCAATGGACATTTAGCTCTTATTTCAGTCTAATCAACAAACTAAATATTTGATACCATTGTAAAGTTTTTATTTTTTTCCTTTTTTCCCCATATAGGCTGAGCCTAGGCCAGGGCAACACAATGGCTAAATTATTTTATTATAAACACACTTGGTTTCATACTAGATCATATTGTGTCGCAGAATTGATTAAATTATTGAGGGTCTGTGTCTAAAGGTGTTTTCCCATTTCAAGGGTTGATATTGTAATTATTTTGATATAAAAATATTTTAGTGCATGACTCCTTGCAGTCAAACACTTTGGCTAAAATATTTGAAAGTGGAAAAATTATTAAATTCCCTCTAGTGTCAATTAATTTATTTTTCTAACAAAATTAAATAAAAATCTTAAGCCAAAAAATTAATTAATTTTGAGTCAAAAAATAATTTTAGAGAAATTAATTTCTCTCCAAATGGAAAGCATTAAAAAATTCGCAGGTCAAAGGAAGTCAATTTTTGGAGGTCTCACGCCAATGGAAAACGGATATTTTAAGAAAATTTAAGCCCTTGACCTTGGTGGTTAAGTCAAAGTCAATTTGTTTTAGAAAATTAATCAAAAATATTAATTTTTAGATTAATTAAAAAGGGTTTTTAAGATAAATTTGAATTTTTCCTCAAAAATAAAAATTCAACGGTCAAGATTAAAAGATCTAGTTATTTTCAACAGTCGAAATTATTTTGACGATGATCAAGCCAACTAGCCATTATTTTCCACTTGAAGGGGTTTTCTCTATATAAAGAAGCTATTGAGCTTCTATTTTCCCATCTTTCGATGAAGTAATTTTGGAACGCTGGTATTGAACTACCGCTTTGTTGAGAACATTTTATCATAATAGAAAGACTTTGGGGTTTAGTTCATAGTGTTCTTCTATCTGATGATCTGTGGTATGTGTTGGCTATGTGTTTATCCTATATTGTGCTGAATATTTTTTTATTGTTATTTCATTTGTCAGTGATAAGAACATTCTATTGGTACGAGTTATCTTAGGTGACATGATTCATTATATGAATTAACATTTATCTTGAGAATTTATAGATATTTACAAGAACACTAGCCCTTGGGCTCCAAGTTCACATACTATGGGGAAGAGCTGACCTTGTTTGGGCTCTAAGCTTTCATTGTGGTGGATAATTTTGCAAGAGTGTTTTGGCTGGTCTATTTTTTCAAATTATTCATCCATAAAATTTATTTAAAAAATTCTCAAAATTTTTATTTGATCTTCGGCTACAAAGATTTAATTTTCTAATGAGAGCTAATATTTGGATTTTGTAAATAGTGTAAATACTTGTACATTATTTCTTCACTAACCCTTGTATTTTAATACTAAGTTACTAACCCATTTTTAAATATTTATCTGGGTTTTGGGATTTATTTGAAATTTTTTTATATTGGGTATTTGGGTTTCTATTCTAAATTTGTTTTGCAGGTGAAATCTTTCAAGGATCAAGAAATAAATTGGCATTGGTGACCTAAGAAACCCTAGACGTCTAGGGTTTGAGGCTGAATTTCCTGAAGGGCGTTAGCCATTTTTGGGTCATTTTTGGAGGGTTGTATTTGTCCTAAGACTAGATCTGGCCTAATTGGGTAGCCGCAGCCATAAAGTGGCTAAATTAGCCTAGCCGCAAGCCCTAGGAGGATTTCAAGCAATTATTTGAGGGCTAAGTTTTGATTGCAGGGTGGCCGCAAGGTTACAAGGCTAAATTCAGCCTTCCTGTGAGGGTTTCATTATAGTTCTTGTTGAGAAATGATTTTGTGCCTCTTATGATTTGGTTTCGCTCCGAAATTTTGTGAAACTAATACCTTCAATTGCAGATCCAAGGGTTTTCAAGCTAACAATTTGTTTTGCAGGTGTCTCAAGGAATTTTTCATCTATCCTGGGGCTTAAAGTGTCATTTCTGAGGCCATTATTGGCATTTTGAGAAGGCCGCAGGGATTGTGGGCCACTTTTTCCTTGGCCGCTAGACTTTCTAGGTCTAACTCCACTGTCAAAAATTTGTATGAGGCTAACAAGTTTGTGACTGCAGGTTTGAATGCAGGATGTGAGGCCAGGATTTGATTGTTGGCCTTTTTGAAGCGTAATAGCCCACCCACAGTGTTTTTGGGCAAATCTGATTAGTCCACAAGGCCTTGTGAGCTTATATTTTCTGTAACTGTGACCTATCACTCTCTGTCACAATTCATCAGATCTGAAGCACTCCTGATTTTGACCCTAATCACAACAAAAATAATGATATTAAGGCTTCAAAGCTATCAAAGAATAATCACAGGTGTGTGTAATAAGTGTTTTTTTTATTTCCTTGCAATTTAGGTGGCTGATCTTACTTGTTTGTGGTCTGATCTGAAGGTTACAGTGGCTGGTCTGCTCAAACAATGACATTTTTCTGAGTGTGATCAGCATTACAATGCATTTCAGGCATCATTCTTGAAGACGGAGTTGAGTTGAAAGCAAATCTCATAACTGATTTAGCTTAACAGTGCGTTGGGTAAGTTGATTGCAGTGGTTGCTTTTGTATCTTGTGTATAGCCATTGATTACTAACATTCTTTCTCGTCCTTTTCAAATCATTGCATGTCATTATGCAATACTAATCTTTAGTTGCTTTGCATCTTCTCCCTTAGATTTGCATTCTTGTACGGTCATTGTATCTCTTTGTGCGCTTGGTATCTCACCTTTGTAATTACATTGGAGATCACCATTAGCAATTTCATATTTTCTTATGCTTGTTATTAATTATGCTTAAGAGAAATTGTATCTAATTGGTTCATCACGTAAGTAAGCGAGAGGGTATTGTCCTCAATTGCTAAATAACATAATTTCCCTCATCATTGTCTTTCTAAACAAGCTCTAATCAGAATTGCTAGATTGCTCTTTAAGTGTTCCATTAATTTTTGCTCATATTGATCTTATTATCTTGTGTTTGAGAATCTTCATTGCTGAGCATTGGACTATTGGAGTAATTCAAAGTGTGTTCTTTTTGGAGGATCTTTCCACTTTGACATTGCAAATAAGGCATCATATCTTAAAGTTTCGAGTTCCTCTTGCTAAGTATTGTGGAATAAGTAAATCTTGTTAAAGAGCTTAGTTTGCTTGATATTGCTAACCATAAGATAAGCTCTTGGAGTTGTTAGCTAGTCTTGGCTCTTTAAGTGTTATTAATCTTTAGCTAATTGTGATCTCTCTTGTTTTTCACCTTGCTTCATTTGAGATAATTGTCAATTTACTGCTTCATCTAAATTGCTCTCATATAACTTGTTGGAATACTTGAATCTAATTAATTGCCTCATTGAAGCCTTCACCCATATCTTGAATTTCATTCTAGGATTAGAAGTACAAGTTAAAATATACCTCCAAGCATAAGCTTGGTTGTCAGAAGATAGGAACACCTTTCTCACCTAGCTTGCTAAGTTTAAACCCTCACTTGTGGTTAACACGGTGACCTTTTAGTCGTCAAAGCCACAGACTCTACAACATCGGAGGCATTCGAGTGGTTAGAACTCCAAGGGAGGTATCGTTAATATAGCCATTGCTATCTTCCCCTAGATTTCTCTCCACAACCTACATATGGGACTAGCTTCAAAATAGTTGGGGAAAAGGACTCACTTAGATAGGCATTTAACTTAAAATTAACCAAGACTTTGCATTTCACTTAGTTTTTTAGGTGTTGCATTTCATATAGGATAGTGAAGCATCCTAAAGCGGTAATTGTTCATCCGATGGCTTGGTAAATAATGTATATTGAGCAAGTATTTTGACTCCATTAAGGCACTACTCTTACAAAGTAATATTATCTTATCTCTAAACTTGCTAAATTAACCAAGTTGCTAGGCCATTCAGTTGTGTCTCGCAGACTTGTTGGTTGCCAACGAGTCCTTCATCTTCACATCTCGTAGGGACTACCCCCCATAGCCCGTTGGGAGACAACTAGAACGGAAAGGTTGGGGATTAGAGTGACAACCCCTGACTTGATCATTGTCGCATCTCACCTGTACAATTTGAGTGACAACAACTCCCATTTGGACTTGGTGTTGCCGCCTGTCACACACACCTACTAGTTAGTGAGAAAATCCTTTAACCCCACAAGGTGTCGTTCGTGGCACAACTAAGAGAAGGGGTTGTCACCTATTCCCAACTCTCTTCATTTAAGCTATCTCCTAGGTTAGCTAAGGGGGGTGGTCACTAAATGGAAAACTAAGGTAGAATATTTCTAGGAGATGTTAGAGTGTAATGGATTACTTTTAAGATTATGAGCAAATAGAAAGAGCAATATAACATGAAATGAACTTCAATAACCATCAAAACATGAGATATAGATTAGCATATATAAAAATATAGATTAGCATATATGAAACCAATGCCTTCAAATATTGCTCTAAAAATAAATAATGCTTGCTCAAAATAAAATAAAATGCTTCAAATTAAAGCACAAGCAACCACGTCAATTAAACAAAAATGTTAGCAAAATACAATATCAATGCAAGACATCAAAATGCTTTCAAAAGGTGCTTTCAAAATATATGATCATATATCAATCCAAAGCATGAAAGGAAAGAATATGGAAATATCTTGCAAAGGAAACCAATTAGAATTCTACTTGCAAAATATAAATGAGATGATACTTGCCTAAACAAAGTATTCAATTCAACACATATTCATAAATGACAAGTGTATGGATTATTTGCAAGTAAAAACAATAAGATGTGTTAATATGAAATGCACCTAAACTAAAATTTGATGCAATTATCTTGGTTACTTTTAAATTCTAAATGCCTATTATAGATGTGACCTTCCTCCCGACTATTTTGGAAGAAGTCTCTTATGTGAGTTGTGGAAGGGGTCCAAGAGAAAGACAACAACGACTATATTAATGATACCTTCCTTGGATTACCCAACTCACCCGGTGCCTCCGACATTGCTGACACCATGGCTCTGATGACTACAAGGTCACCGTGTTAACAACATAAGAGGGTCTACGTCCCTCAAATTGATGGAAGAAAGGGGTCCCTAAAAATGTCTTTCAACCAAGCTTCTGCTTGGAGCAATGATTTTAAAACCGGAACTGGTGACCGGACCGGTCCACCTAATGAACTAGTTTACTGACTGGAACCGGTCAAACCGAGACTGCTTAGGTCTAAAAGAACCGGTTTTAGAAAAATACATAAAATAAATAATTTTTAATGAAACAAAATTATTTTTAAGATTTAAAACCATGATTCCAAGCCAATAGAGACAAAATATGAAAAGTTTGCTCATTTATATCAAATGTAAAGTGGAATATATCAAAATGGCACCGAGTGCAATACATCTCATCGACAAAATAGTAAAATGCATAAGCAATGACTCAAATAAACAATTTGTTTGGTTTGCAATTTTATTGCCATAAAAAAACCCTTTATCTTGCACTGAATCACCACGATGAAAAGATATGGTTGTTCATTAATAAAGAAAAATGGTTCACCTGCCTCCACCATGTTTGGCTCTCTGAGATCATCAAATATAGACCATACAATGCTTTCTCTGTGCTTCATGAGATGGTCTTTGACGCTAATTGGAATTGGAGTAATTGAGTATGCCAATTAGACATTTCTCTATTAAACTCTCAATATCCATGTCAGAGATAAGATCTCCACAAACAAACCAGTAATACAAATGCCATCCATGCCTTACAAATTTGTACACATCATGTAAACTAAACCTCAAATCCACCTTTATATATGGACAAGTGGGTCAACATGTTTTTCTTTCAAGCTCTTCATGGTCTCAAGTTAAACTGCTTTTGGTTATATGGACAGGTCAACTCAGATTTAAAACTCTATTTTAAATCAATTTAATCTTCAGTCTATATGTCTTCTCAAACATTCCCGCATCTTGTCTTAGTTCAGCCCTTAAACACGAAAGAAGGCTGGGAATATATGAAAAAATATATATATATATATAACCATAACCACAAAAATGTTCCAAAATCGTGCATCCTCTGTAATTCTGCTGCCAGGAACAGGATTCAGCATAAAATATCTATACAAGGGTTGATTATTCCTTTTCCTTCAAAATTGAGCTTATTTTTTACTGTAACCAAAGTGTGAGAAATAAGAGGTGAGGTGTTCCCTTAGACAGGCTCAAAGTATTCTTTGTTGCATGTTGAATGGTGGCTGCGACCATTGTTTCTAGTCTTTTCACTGCTAGGACCAAGGATGATCCACGCATGAAATCAGGTTCAACCAGTGTTCTTTCTAAACTAGAGAACACATTCTATTGGAGCGCTCTTTCTATTGATACATTTTTCTACTTGACTGTTGTTACATGTTTACTGGAGATTATTTCTAGTCTTTTCGCTGCTTGGCTGAAGGATGATCTAGGCATGAAATCAGGTTCAACCAAAATTCATTTATAATCTGAAAAGAAACATTGTACTGGAGTGTTCTTTCTATTGATACATTTGCTACTTGAATTTTGTTACATGATTCCTGGAGATATACTTCACTACTGGAAACAATGTTAAATCTGCAGGCTGTCTGAGATGTTGAAAGTTGAAACAAGACCAGACACAGTGCACTTACAACCTTTAAATTGTGAATTCTCCAAACTTACCATCCTCAATCAATTGGAATTCAACGTGCCCTACAGGCTGCCAATACCATAGTGGAACAACAGACATGAAATCAGTACATTGTCTATGTTTTGTACAGTCCAACATGCCTTAAAATAACTTGTAATGAAGAATCCCCTGCTATCGTGTAACGTAACCATAATGCAAATTTCAACGACACAATTTTAGTTTCCATAGCAAACTTTCTTCACACCACATGCCAAACCAGCAATACAAATGGTGGAGGCTGGCATGGCAGGTAACCGGCCGGTTTAGGACTGAACCGACCGGTTTGACTACAAACCGGCTAGTTCCATCCTAAATCGACTGGTTAGGACCGGTTAGGGCCAAAACTTCGCCACATTGCCTTCCTGACCGAGTTTTTCAGTCGGTTCAACCAGTGGCCTTGCTGACCAGCCAGTGAGACCGGTAACCAGTTAGTTAGGCCGGTTTTAAAAACACTAGCTTGGAGGTATATTAAGTTAAGATGCAACTAAATTAGAATGTCTAATATGATATGCAAGTGAGTTTGCAGATGCAATGTAAAAAATGGAATTGCTTCAAGTAAATATGCTCCACAAGATTATAAAATACATAAGCTTCATAAACATGTAAGATTGTGAGTTGCTAAAAAAAATTATTACTTTGACAAATAATAACCAACTAAAGCAAATGAAGCTTGCAATGTATGTGCTTGCAAAATGAGCAAATAAAAAGCATGTAAAAATTTCGCAAGGTAAATTGCAATGCTTAAAAATGAATTAAAATGAGATTGATTCCCACAATAGCTTTGCAAAAAGGAACTTTACTTGAGAAAGTTTGATTAGCTTGACATGAAAGTAAGTGGTTTCTTTGGAAAATAAACTTGCCCAATACACAATGCTTCAATATTCAAGATTAACATGTAGCATAACAATGAGGCATAAGTGATTACTAGACAAGTGCCAAGCTAAATGTATCAAAGTTTTCTAGAAGTAAAAGAATTGCTTGCATGAGAGTAAATTGCTTTAAAATAAAATATGACTTGTAGCTTATAGCAACAAAAATAAAAGATGCAAGCTTGTAGCGAACATTAAGAAAGGAAATGTGATTTGTGTTACTTTCCAATTAGAGCATGCATGTGTGAAAAATGAGAGAAATGGAAATGTTAACAATCAATCCACCCACAAGCCCTTCTCCCTAAATGGAGAAAGAGGATGCCATGGGTAAAATCCATGCTCCCACAACAAAAACATAAATTTTTATTATTATGGTGTTACAATGAAGTTAGAGCATCTTAGAGGGTTGCCCAAGGAATAATGTAAGGATACAATGTAAGATCTTGCAATAATACGAAATTCCCTTCAAACTATGGGAGCCTCAAGAGATGAAATGATTCTACAACTTGAGAGAGTAAGCTCTTCAAAAGGCACACAGCCTAGCCTCCTTAAATGGCCCTCCAAATACCCACAACCTCTTTGGAAAAAGAGACTACAAGAAAGACGTTAGCACAGCAAAACAAAGACATATTTAGTGTGCAAAAGAGAGCATGCAACTATGTGAATATACTACAAAATAATGTACAAAAGACTAAATCAAATGATGGGAAAGGACCCCATCACTTGACTAGCTTGTGAAAATCTCTTAATTAACTAGACAAGGAAATGAAAGCACAAGATCAAAAGATATAAATGATTTTTTGATATTTTGACTTAAGCATAAACTATGTAAAAGGAGAACCCTGCAAGAACAAGCACTTCGAAAGATTAGACTTATGAAATTCAAATAATGATGAGAGCTCCTTGAAAAACAATGCTAAGAGTGGGTTGGTCTCTTGAAACTTCCCCTCATGCTTGCTAGTTGATCAACAATGGTCCTCTACAAAAATTCCAACACACATTAGCTCATATGGATTAAATCAAGAAACAATGTTGAGATAACTCTAGATATTTATATGAAAACAACTAGATATAGCCTACACCTAGAGCATATTCATAAACCAATTGTAAATGTAAGATAGTTATACATCTACAATTCTATAAAAGCATATGAGCAAATGAAATACAACTCAAAGGCACAAGTAGAGAAGATTATACCATCAATGAACCAAGCGCATGCTCCAATGGAATAACAATCATGAATGAACCCCAAATTCTTTTTATTCAAATGAAGAACAAGAGTAATAGAAGCAGAGCTTCCCCGAGCGCAATAGCTTGTTGCAAAGATACAACATGAGAGCCCAAGGCTCAATTATATATGAGAATGGGTGGAGACCCCAATGAAGAACCAAATGCCATGTTTGATGATGATGATCCAAAAGTTTCCTCATGCAATTCGAATTCCCTAGAGAGGCCCACGCAATCCTTGAGAGGCCAACTCGTTCTTAAGAGGGACAAGTGTAGATGGGAGTGGAGTGGTAGGAGACCACCCTCCACTCATCTCCAGTGAAACTCCAAGTCAAAGCCCACTGAAATGATGACTCACTAAGGAAACTTCAATTCCTCTCCTCAATAAATGTGTTTTCCCTTTGAGAAACTCGTGGTCCCTCCAAAAATCTTATTTTCTTGGAGCACATGTCTTTTCCTTTATTTTAGGAGTCCACATCACCTTGGGACTTCACTTTAACTCCATGATTTTCCACCTCATTTCCACATCATTTAGCATTTGTGGATATTTATTTTTCTCCATTTATTTAATTGTTGGTTTAATTTATTGCCACATTTTCCACTAAACTTAGGAAAAGTGGGATTTGAGGGTCCAGAACACATTTTTAACCCCTCAAAGTGTGTCTTTGTAGAAATTTGAGAGTGAGAGGTACAATTTTTATTACTCACACCCCATACAACTTCTCTAGACATCACTCATTACATTTCAGAGACAAATTTTATTCCAATTTCCGCCCTGCAGGAAATTTAAAAAATTCAAGAAATGACCCCCTAGACATAACCAAATTACACGAAACTTTACTAGTGATATAGTATGGTAATATACAATGACTCGAACACTAGGACTCAGCGAAGGCCTCACCATCAATCGGTACTCAGGCTTTGGGGTTATGAATCATGATTGGAGGAAAAAACTCAATTAATTATTTAGTCCTCGTAAGGAGATGATAACCAAGTGAAAAAAAAACCTCCCAGAGTAATAATCACTTGATGACAAGGTCCCAAGCTACCTAGGCCTGTTACATGACTAAAACTCATCATACTAGGATCACTTTACATCATCCCTATAGGGCTTGTCGAATCTAGGTACATCAAAAAATGATAAAAAGAAGAAGTAGACTTGAAAACCTCTAGTAATATGATGATCTATGATGGTACAAATAGCCTTCGGTACATCCTTGGGCATGAAATCTTCAAATAATATTCAAGTGCCACTCCAATGATCAACAGGACTATTTGAAGAAAATCATTTTTGTTGAGTCAAAAAGTCAAATTTTGTCACCACAAGACAAAGTCGGCCCTCCTGGACAAGTCAGTCTAGAAGACACACCTATTCGACCTCCTTGATGGCTATAAATAGGAGACACTTAGACCTCATTTGCTCACTCATCGCACTCATCGTTTTATGCGCCAAATAGAAGAAGAAAAAGAGCAAATTCAAGGGAGAGAGCAGAAAAGTCGAAGAGAGAATTCAGGTATTTTTGCTTGCTTTCTGTTCACATGTGCAAAGATTCTATGGCATATTTTACAAAATTGCAAATCTGAAAATTGTAGGTCCACGTTGCAAGTCCAAACTCTAAGATTTGACTAGATTTATTGAGGTTTGACCAATGTTCACTTTTGTCGACTTTGACTTGGTGAAGAAGCTTTGAAAGAGGGTTGACTTAGGTCTATGTGGCAATATTTGTCTTGGTCTTGGGTCTTGGATATTTCACTTTGACTTGATTCTATAAAAAGAGGATTTTGGGTTTCCCCCTTGTAGGGTTTTGCGGCCCCTAGCTTGAAGCCTACATCTTGTGTTCTTTGTGTTGAGAAATCTATAGGGCAATGACTAGAGTGACTTGTCTTTTCTTGATGACTGTTTATGATCTCTTTTCACTTTTTATTAGCTTCTTTACTTATTATTATGTTTGTATATCATCAAACAGCTACCAAAACAAGAACATGAACACAGAATGTAGGCTGCAAGCCAGGGCCAAAACCTCTCCACTTGAGAGGAAAACTCATAAAGCTCTTCTTTTCTTATAGATTCTTCAATTGACAAATTCCAAGACCTCTAGACCAAGACCAATACCCTCCAAGACCAAGTCCAACCCTTCCGGATGATGTGCTTCCTTTTTCCAAGTCAAACCCAATCAAATCTCTTCCAGCAGCACAACTTCGACCCTCAGCTTCAGAATTTTGGCCTCTACTACAGGTATGAAATTTTCTTCCCTCCCAGCAGCAGTCGTTGCCACACGTGTGAGCTTATTCTAGCCTCCCAAGACTTCTTCAAACCTTCGCGTGGATTTCTCCTTCTTTTGGTGCTTGTGGATGGCCTAATGTGACCTTCTCTCACCTTCTTTCTCTTTTGTCTTCAAGATAAAACCTACAGAAGAAAAACCCTAGACCAATAGCAGAAACCCTAACCTTCCTTTGCACGTGTGAGAAAAATAGCCCAGAAACAAGTCTTCTTCATCCTCTTCCTTCTTTCTTGCCTTCTTCCTCTTCCTTCTTCACTTGAATGAGTGAGTGATGAATGTCTTCCAAGGAGGTCGAGTTCCCTTTATTATATAGGCTTCTTAAGGTGGATGTGGCTCCTCAAATTAGGCTGACTTCCCAGCTGTCAAGCCGACTTGGTCTTGAAAGGTATTTTGACACTTTTAATGACAAAAATAATTTTCTTTACAAGTTACAATGTGCTCGATGGGGTATTCAACTTATGACAATGACTCTTTTGATTTCTTGACCTAGGACAAATCCTAGAAGCACTCAATGGTGCTTGACCTCTAAAATAAAAGACCTTGAGCATGAAACCCATGCACCAAAAATAATAATAATAAATTTTCTTTCACTTTACAATATACAAGAATGAAAAGTACATTTCATATTTATGAAGATTGAACCGAGTTACACATTTTTCAACACTCCCTCTTAACTAGGGAGGTATTCATAAAGTACATGGACATTCTCAATCTGAAGAGATCTCATAAGAAGAGTCGGATTCGTAACCCATCTGTTTAGCATCATATCAACCAGCGATGTCATATAGCAAGGCCTTGACTAAAAACTCTATCTCGCCACAAGATCAGGGCATAATGTTGGTGAGACCAATGATTTATAGACACCATCATCATTGTTTTTCTCAGAACATACCCCACCTAGGTTCTCTCAGAGTATGTTCCACCAAGACTACTCCTATCTTGGATAGCCAGTCCTCAAAGAATACCAGTCCTCTACGACTACTCTTATCTTGGATGCCCTACCACATCCTCAAAGAGTATCAAATGCCAGATCCTTACCCAATCCTCTGTTATGAAACCAGCTCAAGAAAAGATTGAAAAGATGGATCAACGCCTTAGAATTCAGCCTCTTCGAGGGAGCAACCTCATTTACATTACATAAATGAACAATTATTCGATGATACAAATGAAAAGACCTCCTTTCTATATATAGGAGTCTAAGGGGTCATAACATAATCAGAGCCTACATAACAATAATAATGTAAGGGCACAATAATAACAATAGTGGGCTTCTATGGGGCACAATATTAACAATATGGGCACAATAGGGGCACACCAATATTAATAAGGGGTACAAATACAATAGTAATGGGGTAATCACTAGTATTATGGGGACCTAACATGCCCCTCTCCTTCAAAAAAGTGTTGTCCTCAACGCTTGAGTAGTT